>JAQOOD010000009.1:19272785-19458502 GCA_029633175.1 Citrus glauca
AAACCGAAAAGATTGGTCTCTTAGACTTAATGATGCACTTTGGGCTTACTGTACTGCATTCAAAACATCATTAGGAATGTCACCCTATCGGTTAGTTTATGGTAAACCTTGTCATTTACCTGTTGAACTTGAACATAAATCACTTTGGGCTATTAAAGCTTTTAATTCAAATTTGGATGATGCTGGTAATATGCGAAAATTGCAATTGAATGAACTTGAGGAGTTAAGGAATGATGCATATGAAAATTCAAGAATCATTAAGGCAAGAACAAAAGCATTTCATGATAAAAGAATTTTTCGAAAAACATTTAAGATTGGTCAAAAAGTGTTGCTTTATAATTCTCGTCTTCATTTATTTCCAGGGAAGTTAAAGTAAAAATGGAGTGGCCCATTTGTTGTGAAAAATGTATATTCATATGGGGCCATAGAAATTGAGAATCCAAAGAACGGTGTCACATTTAAAGTTAATGGTCAAAGATTAAAACCATATCTGGAACATCACCCACGTGACGAGGACACCGAAATGAATTTGGGTGACCCACCAGTTCTTGATTAAGTCTTTAATGATTGATTTTTTTTACTATTATTTTGCCGTTTCATTGTTTGATTTTTTTAGATTGATGCACTGTACATATTGTTTTTAAACCAGTTTTCTTGTGTAAGCGTATTTGTTTGACAGTTGTACATTCTCTCATCAATCTTCATTTTACATCATGAGCACCTCAATGAGAAAATCCATGTTCATACATCTTAAAAGATTTCATCGTGTGAAATTTCACTTAAGAGGCCTGATACGAAGTTGTAAATCACATCGACTTTGGGATTTGCAAGTACCAGAATTCGTGTCCTATGTTGAGGATCTAGAGGGACAACTCAGAAATATAGAGAGAGGCATATATGAATTTCAAATGGAGCTTGAGATTAACTCAATCAGAGGACGAATGTAAGTTCATTTTCCTTTTATATTGTGTGTTTCTTTTTGCTCGCTTTCACGTTTGATTTGATTTTGCAGATTTGATTTTGGTGTGTTTTAATTTATTTTCCCGTATAAATGGCGGATAACGGTACTCCGTGACTTCTTAAGTCGGTATCTTCAGTTTCCCATAATAACTGAAACCCCAAAATCAAACATGGAAGAAATACAACATAAACTCCATAAGCATTTTCCTTCTCTCCCTCAAAATGCCCTCAAGACAATTTACAAAGCTCGTTGTAAACGATTGCGTTTGTTAATGATCAATGGCATTCCTTCTGACATTCGTTGGTTAATTGAAGCAAAGGTCCGATTAGCAGGTGAGTTTTTTGATCCATTTGTTTCTTACATGCCTGGTTTTGGTAAAAGTACGTTTGCTAAGAAAAGGAGAGCTAAACGACTTGGCTCAAAATGTCATAACTGTGTAAGACTTGGTTGCAAACGACCGAATTGTAAATCTTTAGGAATGGTTTCTGATACTCGTGAAGATAAAATTAAATTCGTTAAAAATGGCATGAGTAAAGAGTCGTTGGATGATATCTTACGATCTCTTGAGACGCATCGAAGCGGATTGGTGCAACGTGAGATTTACAATTTGTGGATATTATTCCAAAAACAAAGTGCACAGTTAAGTCTTGGGAATCTGACTCAAAAAGACCTTGTTTGCCAGTTTATAAGAAAACTGGATGGGAAGCCGATCCTCGACCCATAGAGGGCGTTCAAGTCGTTACTGGACGTAAAACCAGAGGAAGATGTGAGCCACAATCACAACTACCAGTAAATATCCTTTCCCTTCACTGTTATTTTACTTTACTGTTATTTTATCATTTGCATTATTGCATTTAGCGGTGTGATTTTATATTTAATAAATATTTGTTTTCTTTTACTGTTTGTTTTTTCTAATCATTATTTTCTTTTTATTATTTTATTATTATTTTTGTTTGTTTTGAATTATTGAGCCACGAGCTTTACTTATCATTTGACAAATATGCCAACCCATTTACAGCTGTTTCTCATTATTTATGTCACCAAGGTCTTTAAATATGCGCTCGTTTTTCAAATACTCACAACTTGTTTTTGAAAAGTCAGTCCAATGGCAGCATCTTCGAGTAAACAATTCAAAAACATTTGTGTGCTTTCTGGATATAACTATGGAAAGTACAAAGAGTTCGTTCAGGCAGCTGTAGATCTTGGTCGTGTCATAGCAGAGAGGAAACTGCATCTTGTATATGGAGGAGGTGAACGAGGGTTGTCAAGACTTGTCTCAGAAGCTGTTTTTACTAGAGGAAGCCAAGTACTAGGCATTATTCCAAAAGCCATGAAACCGCTAGTGTGCATGTCTGGCCCACCAATTGGAGAAGAATTAGTGGTATCTAGTATGCAAGATAGAATTTCGGAAATGATGAATCATGCTGATGCTTTTATTTTCTTGCCAGGAGATCTTGCAACTTTTGAGGCACTAATCACATTTGCATCTTGGGCCCACTTGAACATTCATCAAAAACCCATCGGTTTGTTAAATGTTAATAATTTTTATGACGGCTTGCTAACTTTTATTAACCATGCAATAAAGAATCATTTTGTTCCATATTCTGTAAAAAAACTCTTTATCTCTGCTTCTACTGCTAATGAGTTACTTGATCTTTTACAAGCTTATACACCAGAGCCAAATCCAAAGACTTTTGCACTGAATTGGTCAACGGATGACGGTAGCGGTAACAGTAGCAGTGACAAAAAGTGCGATTTAGATTTAACTCTCCGTCTGTAAATATTTTCTGTTTTAGTGTTCAAGTGTTGTCTTCTAAACTCTTTCTCTTTCCTTTTAAAACATTGAGGACAATGTCTTTTTCAGGTTGGGGGGAGGGAATAGTTGATAATTGTGGAATGTCTTAGTCCTAGTTATGTGTTTACAAAAAAAAAAACAAAAAAAGAAAAAAAAAGTGATGTGTTTAAAAAAATGCAATTTTTTTTTCTGTAAAGACTAACTTAGGACAAATTTGAGTCGAAGATGGCAGGATATAAAGAGTGTAGTACCTCTAGAAACGCATCTTCTTAGTATTAAGGGTGTTGTTAAAAAACAAAATTGACTTTTTTTTCATCTTTGTTATCCTCTTTTAAGCTTCAGCATCAAGTTCAGGTGAGACCTCCTCTTCTTCTTCTTTTATTATTCTCTTGTATTATTATTATTATTATTGCATATTTGTAAAATTATAAATTTTAAGATAATGTTTAGATTAGGTTGTGGGGTAGGGATAATTGATGTATTTTTTTATGTATGTTGTTTTTCTCTTTTCTCTTTACTTTTCTTGGTTAAAAAAAAAACAAAAAAAAATTTGTTTTGTCTAGGATGGCCGAGTAAAGAGTCAAAACTTTTGAGACGCATTCTAATAGTCTTGTTATATTATATTTTGATTTTAAAATTCATAGTAAATTTTTTTGTTCCCTTTTCTTTGAATTACTCGAATTTGTGAACTCTCCACTTGGTTATTAAGTTATTTAATTGTTTACTCATTTAACAGGAATTATTGAATCATTCTTCACACACACATTATGACACATACTAGTGGGTTGTAAGTTAAAATTTCACAGCATTTAGTTCTTTTGATTTATTAGGAATAGTATCTAAGGTAGTAGAAAGTGTATATTTCCAAAAAAAAAACAAAACAAAACAAAACAAAAAAAATCAAAAAAAAATATAAAAAAATTTTTTTATATCTAGAAACCCGAGTAATTAAGTCCGTAGGGGTGCTTCAACACCTAGTGCCCTAAGGCCAACTGGTCTGGGAGTCACTGACCTAAAGCTTGCTACATGGGTAATAGATATATTGTTTGTTTATTAGAAACCCGAGTAATTAAGTCCGTAGGGGTGCTTCAACACCTAGTGCCCTAAGGCCAACTGGTCTGGGAGTCACTGACCTAAAGCTCGCTACACGGGTTAGAAATGTAATATTTTAAAAATATGTGTGAATAATCTATTGCCTAAAAGATATAATTTCTAATAAATTTTGGAACGAAAATGTTGTTTTTCTTTTAATGAAGCCCCATAAGTATTGTGTTAATTACTTGCGCACAAAAGAAGGTTTAATGATATTCTGGATAATGAGTGAACATCAATGTGGTAAAGAAATTTGGGAGAGTTCATGTATTTGGTAATTTAGAGGATAGATGAACAACTATTAACTTGCATGTGAATTTTATAAATCTTAACTTAATATAACGCTTTAATTGCTAGAGGACTAGCAATAAGCTGGTTGGGGGTGTGATTAGTATTAAATATTGTTGAATTATCAAGCGATAATATGTTATTTTATGCTTATGTTATAATTTATATTTTTGTTTATGTAATATATTAGGAATTATTAATTATGTTTTAAATATATTTAATTTTGTGTATTTTTATGTGTTTATTAGGAAAAATATTAATTTCACGTATTTCGAGGCTCCAAATAGAAAAATGGAGGTGAAATTTGGATTCCGGAGGTTCGAAAACCTTAAGATCGATCAAGATCGGCTTAAAATTGGGCTTGTATAAAAAAAGTTGACTTTTCCAGTTGACCGAGCACTGATTGGATGATGAAATGAGCTTACAATAGATATGAGTCCATGGGATAGCTGGCAATTTTGACTAAATCTCGACCGTCCATGATTCAATGGCTATGATTGTGCCACGTGGCAATGGTTGGTGAAGCAAGTGGGAGGATCCGAATCCTTGTATTCGGGTCGACCCGATCCGCCCATTAACCCGCCAAATCTCAACCGTTTTTTGGACAAATCGGACGAGTCAAATGATGCCACGTGTGATGTTGACTTTTGAAGTTTGACCAGCCATTGGATCTTGATCTAAAGGTTGTGAGGAGCACATGCATGAAGCTTATGATGGACCGCAAAGCACTAGATTAGGAATTTATTTTTCTATAAATATAGCCTCATTTTAGGTTTTTAATCATCTCTCTACAACTCTTTTCTTCTCAAATTTTCTCCATCTCCTTGTAATCTTCATTTCCAGGTGTGTTTTTAATATTTTGTATAATTATTTTTATAAATAAAATTAGTTTTATTTCCAATTTTAATTGCTTTTATTACTTTTAATTATAAGTAATTCAATTCTACTCCTTTTTTTATTTTAATTATGCTTAACTAAATAATATTAGTTAGGGGAATGTGAAACTCTTAGGTAATAAATATGATTTAATCAAATTCATTTTTAATTTTATAAATTAAATTATTTTCTATTTAATTTTATACATGTTTTATATTTTGAAAATTTGATTTATTGTAGACAAACAAATGAATTTGGCACAATAAATTCTTAAGATCTTAATATAAGGCATGGTAAAATGGTATTTTGACTTATTGTAGACAAAATAAATTTTGGCACAATAAATACTTAATCCATCATAAAATTTAAGGGAAAATAATAATAATTTGTATAATTAATCTTTTGGGTAATAAATCTAAATAAATTGGCAAAAAGAATTTATTAAGTTTTATTTATTCCTAGGAGTGGATCCATAACCTTAACTAGTTCAATTCTATAGTTTCACTTAAATTAAGTTATTTAAATTCAAGTTTTAATTTCAATTTTTAGATAAAATAAAATAAACAAATTAAATCTTTTCTCTGTGGATCGACCTCGGACTCACCGAGTTATAATACAACACGACACTCTTATACTTGGGAGTTTAATATTACTTTTAAGTTGTGTCACACAAGGAGGGGGACATAAATCAAAACCTCCAAGGGTAACTGAAAAAACACACGAATAACCAAAAATAAATAAAGACAGCAAAAGGAAAAAGAAAACCACCAATGCTAGCATTTAATGTGAGGAACAACCAGCGCATCCAAACATAGAGTACCAGATAAGCCTGCAAAAAGATCTTGAGCAAAGAAAAAATGCGACTAACTAATTAGAGCATCCCCAATTGGCCAAAAAATCATCAGTAAAAGTAGACTCACGAAATACATGCCTAACAAGAATAGGGAGTAAGGTGTGAAAGAACCCACCTAACGTAGTGCATAAGCATAGTTCCAGTGAACAAGACCTCGGGAATGAATCCAAGAAACAACCATAAACGAATTTGACTCTACCTGAAGCATAAAATAACCAAGTTGAGCAGCAACCTCCATCCCCTCACACATAGCCATGAGCTCAGCATAGAGTATCAACTGATAGCTAAGAAATGATCCAAAAGCAGTGAAAACTACACCTCAATGATGTTGGAAAATACCCCTTTATGCAGCCATCAGAGGATTACTCCTAGAGCATCCATCTACAGTCAACTTTACAACCACAAAAGGCGGCTTCATCTAAGAAACTAAATGGATTAGCCTCTTAGGGGAAACTAACCCTCTGTAATCTAAGAGTTGAAGACTCCCTTCAACTGGGAAGGCTTAAATACGAAAGCTAAACTAGCAAGCCTGAGATCTGATACCACCTGAAAGATAATTGCATCAACAAAGAAATATCGCAAATCAACCTAGAACTACTACGAGCCTTCCAAACTTGCCACAAAATAAAGCATGGTAAAAGGGCTTGAAGATGATTCCGAGAAGGGCACATCGCCGCCAGTAAAGAAGGAAAGCATGGGGAGTTAGAAAAACAATATCTCTTATACCCATAATCTGTTGAAAATGAACCCAAACCTGGCAAATCTGTTGGCAATCAATAAACAAGTGCTGAGAGGTCTCAGCAGCTCGACCATAAACACACTGACAGACCATGTAAAAACCTCTCAAACACAAGGCGTCATTAGTAGCCAAAAACTAATTCAATGGCCGCCAGAGTAAAGAGGAAACTCGAGATGGGATATGCTGCTGCCAAATTGTTAAAAAAGCCTCATCTCTCGACCTAGAACAACTCACAACCTCCTAAGCCGTCGACAAACAAAATATGCCATTATAAGCATGATCACAACAGAGCAAATCCTACTTCCTAATAGAGATAGGAACCAATAAATTATGCTCAATAATGGAAGAAGGCAAACATCCTCCAACTTACCCCTGTCTCAAACTGTACCCTGCCAATAAAAAGAAACCGGCACTGACGAAACCACTGCAGGATTATAAATAACCAAAGGACAAGAGCTTAGATCGGACTCGGATGTGTAGCTCTGCAATAGTTAGGCTTTATATAAGAAGCCCATAACAAACTCTACTCGTGAAAATGCCACCAAAGTTTAAGCTAGAAAGCTTTATCCATATCATCAAAAGAACATATATCTAGGTCATCATCTTCAATTAGATAACAAATTATCGGTAATCTACACTAGTGAATCCGATGTCTTGTCTTAATATCACCCTATAACAACTGAGTGAATAAACACTCTAAGCACTAAACAACAGCCATAAAAGGACAAAGAACATGAAATAAATGCAACGACATAGAGGACAACATATGGCAAATAAGTATAAGTTTTTCACTAAGATATTCAAATGATTAGCCCAACTAGAGATCTTATCCTTGACTTTTCGAATCATATCATCAAAATGAGAGATCTTGAGACACTCCGTAAAGACCAGGCGCTTAATATATATGAATGGAAGCTAACACTCGCTGAAAACCAATGAGAAAATGGACAATAGCTTGGTGCAAAGTGCAAACCAAACTCCTAATACAAAAACTACTCTTGGCCTAACTAATCAACTGTCCCGAGACTGCCTCATAATGATGTAAAAAATCCATGAGCCAATGAAGGCTCAATTGACTCCCATTTGAAAAAATAAGAATATAATCTGCGAAACTCAAATGGCAAATAGAAATAGGTACAACAGAATAATATTGAACATAGAGATACTAGGAGTACAAATGATCCAATCCCCGGGACAAAACTCAGTAGCAATAATAAACAAACACGAGGAAAGAGGATCCGTTTGTCAAAGAACCCCGGGACTAGAAAAACCCATGACTAGCCCCGTTCACTAACACTGAGAGCACATAAATATCATACTAAATCAGAGAACCCAATTGCTTAGGAAACCCAAAACACCACAACATCTGAATTATAAAAAGCCAAAATGTACGACCATAAGTCTTGGTCGTATCAAGCTTCAACACCATATTACTCCCCTGAGTGGGACGGTTAAGATCATGAATGAGCACCTAAATCAAAAGCAAGTTATCACAAATCACTCGACCAGGGACCAAACCACACTGAGTAAGAGAAATATATGAGGTAGCAAAGGAGCCAATCTCAACACAAGCATCGTCGTCAAAACCTTGTTGCTCATATTGCAATGATAAATTGGATGAAAATCTGCCCAAGAAACTAGGGAATGCTTATTATAAAAAAAACCAATAATATAACCTAAAAGTCCCTGGGTGAAACGACCCGCTCTGAATCCCCCCAGGCGAGTCTATCTAGTTTCATCAAAACGGACTTGATAATAATTCTATTCGTAAAGATTCTGCAGAAAATTCGGTAAAGTCTCCCTTATATATATAATATTCTCAATCTACAAATAGGAATATAACACTCCCAATACAATTCAATATACAACAAACTCCAGTGCTCAACATCCTCAACCAAAATGTTGAGTTTTATATCTCCAAAGTCTCAAAAGATAATATTATAACTAATATTAATATCTCAATTTATTCTTAATCCCAAAAGAATAATATAACAAAAGCATACAATCCCAAAAGAACTAGATGACCAAGATTTCCTAACAAAAACATCTATATCTTCTAACATTATCACGTGGCCAAGACGCAAAATATATTTATAGTCGTTGGGTCGGTCAGGTGTACCTGCAACCTCCTGGTGAGGGGGGAAAATATAATAAAAACAGGGCGAGTTTAAAACTCAGTGAGATCATTGAGTGGATAGTAGTTTTTGAAAAATTAATTATTACTTTAAAAGACATAATCATATCATTTCCAAACACGATTTCATCAAACCATATACAAGAAACCAGTAGTAAATTTTTTAACATTTAAATCAGATTTCTAACCATGGAAATCATATCACAATTTCATATAGAATGCACAAATCTGAAAATCATCACCAAACAAGTACCCGTGAAAATAATCTCGTCATATCCGGACCTCAACAGACGGGCAATGACATACTATCTGGGTAATATCACACCCCGGAGTTACACGGATAGACATGGAAATACCATCTCATATCTCATCATATCTGTACATGCATAATCTAGTCCCCAAAGGACAAAAGTACCCAAGCACACGACCCAAAGCCTCTGTGTGTACTCAGACGGGCCCAAAGGCCTGTATCTCATCTATATCATTTGTATCTCGATATATGTTTGTATCTCATATCTGCATCTCTATAATCATCATACTGTATGCATATGCCCCCAAAAGGTAAAAACGCCCAAACACACGGCACAAAGCCTCTATGTGTGTTTAGACAGGCCCGAAAGGCCTCTCATCTCATATTACTTGTATCAATATATCTGGAGGGGAAGGGTACTGTCTAATAATTTCAAAAACAATCATTATACTCATATTCACATACTTTTAATCATACTTGAAATCATACCACATTTGAACCCACTTTTCTTATCCTTAAAATATTATCATGCTTTATTCAAAGTCAATACGCAAAATCATTAATCAAACATTTGAATAAAATGCTAATGCGTGAATAAAATCCATTTCGAGAAATCATTAAATTAGAACATTTAAAATACTTATTTCGTAAACATGCTTTAATATCACAATTAACTATGAAAATAGGTTTTGTATATTCCACTCACAGTGACGGTGTTCACGGTCAGTTATTGTCCACGTCCACGAACTGGTTCTTGCTCGCGGATCCTCCTAAATTAAAGAAACGAAATAATTATTTTCTGTAAATCGGAATTACGACTAAATTTATGCAATAAACTCAAAACAAACATCTATCCATAGTTGACAACTCTCGTGTCCATAAAATTACTAAAATGCCCTTGAGTCCGTAAATCATTAACACATACTCTGAAATCGTACAACACTGACTTACCCTCGGAATCGTAATTACACCCACTCCTCAATTCTGGGAATTACTAAAATATCAACAGGCTCAAAAATTACAAAATTGCCCTCATTGTGTGAAATTACCAAAATGCCCTTGCCGGTCAACGATCATCGAAATTTGGTCAACGCTGGCTAGGAAGCTCCAATCTGAAAGTTCCAATCATGCTGAGTTCAATAGTACCGGCGGTGAGCTCCAACGCGCGATAACGACTTCGGAATCTAGCTCAGCAGCCGTGAATTCCAACAATCGACCGGCGGCAAAACAATGACTCTCGGTGCCTATGGATGGTTGGAAATGGAAGAGGGAGTTGTGGGGAACAAGATCCAACCAGTGGTGTCACCCAAAACCGGTGAAAATCCCAGCGGAGTAAAGTGAAACAGTCGTGGGTTTCAAGCTTCGATCGTCGGCGTTTCGGTTGGTTTTTGGTGGTGAGGATGCCAGGGGAACGATGATCGGCTTCTAAGCTTCAGATTAGTACCAAGCTCGGCCGAAACGGTGGCCGAAAATGGGAGATATGGTTAGGTCAAGGTCCCGGGTTCTGAGTCGGGTTTTCGGGTCTGTAGTTGGGTCGGTTTGGCAGCTTCCCTTCACTCTCTCTCACACGTGCATGTTTTTACCCTATTTCTAGCTTATTCTTTTACTTATAAACTCTTTAACCACCTCATTTTCATTTTGAAATTCACATATGTTACACTGGGCATAGCCGAACTTCTGAAATAATCGAGAACAATATCTAGTAAATGATCGTTGAGTGTTAAAATGTGTATATTTATAAAAGAGAAAATCATTATTTTACACTTAAAGTCTCACTAACTTCCCTCCTTTTATATATTTAAATCTCTTGTGATTTAATTATGTATTTAAGTCTCTTGTGATTTAATTATGTGTGGTGAATTATAATTAAGTATTTTAGGGGCATCATGACCATTTCACAATGAACGAGAGATCAGACAACAAAACAAACATCATTTTTAAGCTTAGGACAGCCGAAAACCTTAGGATGAGTATAAAAGGAGAAATAATACTATTTACATGTATGGTTTTATTCACATGCACGGTACTGTCTATATTACTATTCATAACACTGTTCACATATATGGAATGATGACATGGCATTGATTGATGACGTGGCATTACATGAGGTTTCATAATTCTATTATACTAAAATTCTTATGTACTATTGATCGGTGACGTGGCAACATGTTAGTGGACTAAAAATCATGCGTATTGTACATGCATATACACGAAATTATTTATAACCAAACCATGTCACTATTCAAGCCGCCTTATTGCTCATATGACGTCATTATGCAGACCGCATAGTCTAACCGCGTACTGTTGACATGTAGTATAATCCTGAGCATCCAAATTATTTTTAATCTAATGATTATGATTTACTCAGTGTATCTATAAAAAAGTGGCTGTCCTCATAATTTGACACCTCTAAATTCATTTTTCAGTTTCATTTTCTATAATTCCTTCTCCGTTTTATATTTTCTATGTATTTTAATAAATTCTCATTTTACCTATAGTTCAATTATGAGTAACTAATTTTCTTTCAAGCTTGGGTTGAAGGTAAAGTCTCAACATGTGCCATGGGCTTTATTTGATAAATTTACTTTCTCTTTTCCTCTGATTTTTGTGGATGTTTTGGTTTTTCGTTGACAGATAGTAATAATTTTATCTAGATACCGCATTGGTTTAACTGGCTCTCTAGTGAAAGGTTATTACTATTTGCCACGGTAAGCCCTTTATACTATATTGATTAGAGTGTGGTTCATGAGGAGTGGAAACCCCACTCATGATTTAATTGGCATTAATAAGGAATATTTAGCTCATGACGCATGTTGATGCAAATCCAGATAACCAAGTGCTTTATTTCAATAGATTTTACTTTAATTTATTCCCATCATTCTAATTTAAATTTTAGAATATTCCAAATCATTTTTACCATAAATCCAACCACCCTCATAGAAAATTGATTCCACACATAATTAAAATCCACCTCCTCGTGGAATCAATACTCGTCACTATTGATCTATTCTATAATAGATTCGTGCACTGATGAGTTCAATAAAATTTACACAACAATCACTGTAAATAATATCCCAACATGATAGGTAAAATCTACAATAAAACCCATCCAGACCAGGAGAACTATAAAGATCAATTGAAAAAATAAAAGTCATAAGGGCATCCTACCAATCCTCTTTTGCAGACATAAAACAACTAGCATAAAACATAAGAAAAAAACAAAGGGTCAGGAAAAAGAGAACTAACTCGACAATAAATCATTTGACCCATGTCGTGTAAGAGCTCCACTGAAAAAGGCAATAGACTAAAACCTAAATCTTTCTTAAGTGAGAAAAGAAAGCATGATCCATCCCAAGTTGAACCCAAATAGTCTTTAAACCAATAAGCAAAAATAAAAGGCTCCAACGCACAAATCAAAGACAGCCGATGCAACCAAATTAACTTTCGTAATCCACGGACCGCAGAGCCATACTTATCCCCCTAATATTCTATATGAGTGAATTAATCATTTGGGGTGGATGAGCAAGACTGCATCTACCTACGAATGCTACGGTACTTATGACTCATAACCAAAGAAAAATCCAAAGATGAAGTGGCAACCCTCTAGCCATCAAAGCTATCAATCATTGCATCCGGGGTTAGAGGAGTATGAATGTCCTCTGGATCAGTAAAAAATTGACACTCATCACCAGAAACCGAATTATCAGAAATAACATCCTCATCTGAGCAAAACAAACCCAAACGACCATCACCCTCCTCATAATCAAATCTAAGAATATCAGTGCAATATGATTTAAAAGCCATATGTAAATAGTCATCCGTAGGCCTCGAAAAGTTAGCTGGAGGACTCAAGCCAGCATTGATAGCACTAGAAGGCTGAATCTAATCACCCTACGAACACTGGCAGCACGAACTGAAGTGATAGGAGCTAAAGGATTTTCATTAGCAACTGCAGACCTCAATGGACGAGACTCTATAGAAAAAGGAAAAATAGATCCTGAACTCTGACCGTGATCCATAAAAGGCTGTCAATTAAGCACTTGAGGCCGATTATCAGTTATAACAACATATTACGGAGCATAGGGCACCTGAGACTGGGCAATAACTTATGAAATTGGTAATTTACCCTTATCTCGGGGTGCGGTTCCCTTGGACTCACCAACGAGCTGACTAAGCTTATAAAGCCCAGGATTAGTGACATAATTTATATCCACAGAATGGCCCAGGTACTTACGTGAGGCACAATATGCAAGAATCCAGTCAAAAATGACATCTTGCCAAAAAACAGTATCTCGTTCGCCTACACAAATAGTTTAGAAGAAAGGTTACGAAACATGATACTCAACAAGTACTCTAGCAATCGAAGGCCTATTAATCGAGGCATAGCATGATCAACATACAACGACGTACCAATAGCAGCAACAATAGAAAACATAGCAATGGATAAAATGCACAGGTAAATAAGGCAAGGACACCCAAACAAGCATAATAGGGGATTCCGCCGAACAACGAAAATTAGTACTCCACTTGAGAATTCTCATTCCCTGACTGCTAACATACAATTCTCTTTCAAGTTTAAGGAAATAATTTTTTTTTCAATAACATCCCTCGAGGGACGACTAAAAGAAAACTTAGCAACCAAGCCCAGTTTAAAAGATTCAACTATGGCTTTTAGTTCCTTTGCTTAGAAGAGAACAGCAGGCTCACTACGATGTAATAGAGCTGGCATAACTAAAATAGTAAGTGAAACAGACCCTGTTACACCATCAAGAAAAGACTTAGGAGGCCGAGGAGGGGCATAAGGATTACAGATAGAGGCAGGGATCAAAACCGAAGCATAAGATAGCTTAAAGATAGAGTTTAGGTTGCAGATTGTGGGGTTAAGAGGCGTTGGCCGATGTCTGTGAGAGCTACGAAGCATGACATCACTGGTGCTATTTGGTGTTGGACGATACGACTCATAAGATAAGATCATTGAGGCTGGCTCATCTGACCAGCCATAGTTTAAAAATAAGATTGCAACAAAAACGAGGCTACATGAGGTGTATTGAAGTTTGTTGTTGGCACTGACAGTGGCTGTAAAGGAGAGGCATGATGGTCAGACGAAGACTATTTGATGTTATGAAGGGTGGTTGGCAGTAAAAAACCACAATATGCAGCGGCCAAAAGCGTTTGAGTCGTAGTTGAATTGGGTTCATGAGCATGACAATATGGCTGCAAAGATGCAGTTTGCATATTAGGGAAACGAACTGATGACATAAGATAAAAGGGGAAAAGGTCATCAGTTGAGGTAGCACTATCCAAAAGGGCTAGAGTTGTGACTGCCGCTGTACGGGCCAATCGATCAAAGTTAGGGTTTTACAAGCTTTATTTAGCTTGGGATAACATTGGCTACTGTGGCAGTATTGAGGGCAAGGCTCCATCAATGTAAGGTAAGAGTAGCTGTAGTGATCAATTGGGGACGTCATAGGCGGCCAAAAACGCGGCAGTGGTAGTCGAAGAAAAATAGACAGTTTGATGCGATCTAGAGCTACGAGTTTCATTAAACTATGACTATGACAGGAATCTTTCATCCAAAAGGGAGTGCCGGTGTGGTGGGGGATCTCCGGCGATTGATGAACTGCCACCGATGACCAAGGAGGAAGCGGCAATAGTAGGCCTGTGTTGTGGCAAAAGCCAAGAGTGAGAGTTGATATGTGATAGAGAAAGCAGCTAGTTTAGGGCTGCTTGTGACTGGAGGAGGTCATCAACAGTGAGGGGTGCTCCGGTGGTGGCTGGGCACTACCACCGGCGGGAAATGATGACATACCGGCAGCCAAAAATGTAAAAGTTTGCCGACCAGTTTTGATTTTGTTTTAATTTGCTGCTAGTTTTTTATTATTGCAGGGATAATTCATCACATGAGATTTTTAGATTTCTTTCTAATGATGCTAATAGAGTTCTTAGTTATCTTTTGATTCAAATTTTGGACAAATAAAGGATATATCAATTGATTGCTCATAGTCCATTTGATAAAATACTTTTGATTCGAATAATAAAAATCTGATTTGATCAGTGACATTATTTAGGAAATCAATGAAGAGCTGGAATTATTAACGAAAATGATTTTTCAGATCGGTCATAATTAATTAATTAAAGATAAAATAAAATAAATTTGTTAGTATACAAGGATTAAATAAGAAAATATTATAATATAGACAACATAGCATACTATATAAGGATTAAATATGAAAATATTATAATATATACAGCATGGCATACTATATAAGGATTAAATAAGAAAATATGCGTAGTCTAGGCAGCATAGCCAACCATATAAGGATTAAATAATAAACAATCACATGATAGTAGTAATCATAAGACAAAGAAATAATTAAATATGAATTCAAGTATAAAAAAGAACTTTATCCTCACATTGGAGTTGAAATATTACTTATCTTTTAACCTTTACCTCTCTAGACCCTCTTAACTTAAGGATTTCTCACATTATGACTTAAAATAGAAAAGGAAAGAATTTCTAAGGTGATATAGAGAATGAAAGGGCTTGGCCTATTTAAAGGATTTCCTAAGCTAATGGATGAGTTGGATTTTACTACCGTAAATTTTAATTAATGGTTGAGATTTATCCTTCCATAAATATATTTGTAAATTCTAGAATTTACAAATATGTCTATAAATATCTTTCATCGTTTCATTACTTATGTTGTCCCTTATGTCATTATTAATTTGGATTTTACTCTTATTATTATTATTATTTAATACTTAAGGGGATTTATCAGCCTAAAAATCAACTCCATCATATCCAAGTGAGAAAGTTGTACCTTACAATTTCCTCCCCCCTTAAGAAAATTTTGTAAATAGCTTAGGATACCTATTCTTCATATTTTCCTTAGAGTAAATTCTGCACATGGATTGCGCTTTGGCTTTTATGGACATTCCTTCTGATGATTTTTTGGGTGTTTACTTTTATTTCAATCCTGGACCATTGGTGTTCCCTTTCTCTTGTTATTATGTGAGCATTGTTTTCCGTGGTCAACTTGAAAATTCCCCTAGTGCACACTTCCTTTAAGCTTTTGATTTTATTGATTGAAGTTTTTAAAACCCAATTCAACCCCTCTTGGGTTGCATAGCTAGTATTTCAATTGTGCATTGCTCGAGCATGTTCATCTCTTCTAAAATTTCCTTTTCGAGAGTCGTGCCACAATGTCTGCAGATCAATCAATTGCAAATTATTCTCTTGAAGTTCATCTTGTCTTTATGCTTTTGTTAACCTTAGCACTCGACATCTCAATGAGCTTTTAATCTAACTTTTTGTGTCAGATAAATCAAACATAAGCATTTTAATTAACTTAATTGCAAATTCTTACTAGAAAGCCGAGCCGCTCTTCTTCCCTCGACTTGTACATATGGACAGTCTATAAAATCACTTTAAACCTTGGGCTCTAATACCTGGCAACCCTAAGTCTTTAAAAGTTTTTGAAAAATAAAATAAAAGATAATGTTATTGTTTTCATAACTTCAACTTTAATTATTCAATAAAGTAATCATTTGAGATTATCTATTAAAAACCTCTCTAGTAGAACCATTTGAGTTATAACATCATCTAATCTTAGTTAATGCATTATTAAAAATTTCATTGAGTCATTTGGATTGGAATGAGATCTAATCATGCATCTACTAAATCGTAATCTTATCACATTAGATTGAAGATAAAAAATAATGTTTATGATTAACACTTAAAAGTGTACATGGAATAAGGATAAATTATTAATTTTTTTATTTAAAATGTTGATTAATGCGCTCATAACTTATAAATTATATGAATGCTCCCCTAATAAATTTTTATGTTAAATTAATTCACAGTATATTAATTTTTATCTTGTAAATATTTTTAAGAATAAAGATGGAATTGGAATTGAAAGTGGAGAAAAAAAACTGCTAGAGCAATTTAGAATGCATCATTAAGGAGATGCAATTAATAAATATTTAAAAAACTAAAAATAAAAAATAATTGAAAAGTGTGTCGAGCTACTTATCAAGATGAGCAAGTGGCTGCCACACCCACATGCTTATCCCTTTAATTATTAAAAGTGATAATATAATAATATATTAAATAAGAATAAAAGCAATGAAGGTGGAGGCATTTGTTGCCTACAAAAACAGGAGAAAGGGAGTTGGAGAGTGGAGGAGAGAAGGAGGGAGTGACGCTAAGGGATTTCTTTCTTTTTTTCTATTTTCTTGTTTTATTTTGTATTAATTTTTTTTTTGTAATATGCTCCAAAAGTTTGTCAAATAAAAAAGAGTGTTTTGTTTTCTTTCAATATGAGTGGCTAATTTTACTAAGGTGAGGTGAAAGTTGAAAATCAAAGTTTTAAATTATTAAATTAATTACTTTCTCAAGTGAGTTTTAAGTTTATTTTTTTCTTTTCTGGTTATTTTTATATCATATTAATTTATGCTATTTTGACATAATGTCGACATATTGATATAGTTGTGGCACATTTGATACTTGATTCCATATTTATCCACACACATATTTAGTTAAAAAAATAAATGATATAATAATTAACTAGTAAAGGTGAGAGAAAATATAAAAATGAGAGAGTATTTAAACTATATTTTGAATACTGAGAGTAGATCTTGTAACCTCAACATAATTTTAAATTAATTTCGAATAATTTCTTTTTCCGCAAATAATTTTCTTTATCACTATTAGATTTAAATTCCCTGTGTTTCAACTGGACTCAGCGTGTTATATTATAACTAGAAACTCTTACATTTGAGAGTAATAACACTTTAAGCTGTGTCAGTTTATATGCCACAGTTGCTGGACAGTTGGAATATCTTTCACACTTTCAACTTGACTAATCTGAACATCCGCATGACAGGAGTTGTATCAGCCTAACTTCGGACGAGTTCTTGAGCAACAGCTTGTAAGCCTCTCCATTAACATGTGGATTATTATAATTTAATTTTTGTTGTTGTTATTGTTATCTAAAGGATTTTATAAAACATGAATATTGAATGTGAATAAATTTTAAGCCAAATAGAGACATGCGTGTAGAATCCATGCAAAAAGGGATGTCTTGTTATTTTTGATATTTTATATTTTTAATTAGAATCAATTATGGTAGTATTTTAGTCTTTTAGTTTTATTATAATGGTGATTTAGTGTCGCACTATCAATTAACATAGGGAAGTGGGTTTACCTATTCTAAACTGGGATGTCTTGTTATTGTTTTTATAACTTCAACTTTAATTATTCAATAAAATTCTTTTTCCGGAATAATTTGGGATTATCTATTAAAAATCTCTCCAGTAGATTCATTCGATTATAACGTCATCTAAATTGAGATAATGCATTATTAAAAACTTCATTAAGTCATTTGCATCAGAACGAAATCTAATCATATGTCTACTAAAGCGTAATCCAATCACATTAGATTGGAAGACAAAAGATAACGTTTATATGCGAGCATCTCCATTAACATGTGCATTATTATAATTTAATTTTCGTTGTCGTTATTGTTATCTACAGGATTTATTAAAACATGAATATTGAATGTGAATAAATTTTATGCCAAATAGAGAAGTGGGTGTCCATACAAAAAATAAACATGTAAGTAGAACCCAAATCTAGTAGTCACAAGATAATATAACATCCTTTCTTTTCTTTAGTTTCGTCATTATCTTATTAAAATGTAATTATAAAATTCTCTGTTCAAATGCATTAAGCTAGCCAACAATTGAATATTCTATTGATTCGTATTTTTCCTCGTTACAATTGTCTGGTCATGCTTGGGGCCTTTGCTAGACATGTGGAGCTTGCATTACTATTGAGATTTGCCTATCCGAAGCTTTTATTATTATTTAATTTGCATGTTAATAACTTCGCTCAGATGTTTGATTTTTAGGAAAATAATAAATTGGATTCTACTGGTTTTGGACAACTAAAGAATATATCAATCAATCGCCCACAGTCCGTTTGATATATTACTTTAACAAATGTCATATTTTTAATTTCTTTCAAATAATAAAAATCCCAATTACTTATTGATACTGTTTGGGAGGTTAATGAAGAGCCGGAATTATTAACATAAATGAATTTTCTGATCGGTCACAATGACTTAATTATAGATAAATTTATTAGTATTTTTTCTCTTTATGAATCAATCGATTGCCCACTGTCCGTTTGATATGATACTTTAGACTCAAATGGTAAAATCCCAATTCCTCCTTGATGTTATTTAGAAAATCAATAAAGAATGGAATTATGAACATAAATGATTTTTATGATCGTTATAATGAATTAATTAAAGCTAACGAGCAAATAAATTTGTTAGTATTTTTTATTTTTATGATAGCAGAACTCAACAATCTATCGTAAATGAAGAGCGATATGATTTTGATCTTCTAAAATAAATTACAAAACTAACCATGATGATAACAGTCAAAGGAAAGCTCGTTTAAACCTAAGGGAAGTCAGTGTGATTTTGGACATAAAATTGATCCAAGAGTACGACAGACATGGTCGAGGGGAGTACAGGAAAATTCCTCGATGATAAAGGAAAAAAAGGGGCGCATTGATGAAAATATTTTTGTCTTCTTAAGAAATATGGGGAGCAAGTAAGATTTAAATAGTTTAAAAACACTGAAGATTGTTATTTTATGAGAGAGAGAATTTGAAATTAACCCATAGAATTTATCTCTTACAGATAAAATCTTATGTGCTGAGGTTCACGTATGCTTCAAAACAAAAGTTCAAATGAAGGAGATTTGTAACGAAAAAACTTGTCCAACCATCATAATTTAGTTTTTATAACGTATAAATAAACGTACAAAGAGTATTAATCATTTCGAATCAATGATATTTGTAACAAGCTCCAGGACTAAAATGAGTCTCAGCCAAACATGGCCCATCTTGTAAGATACTCCAATTACACTCGGTGCACCCATCCCTAAGCCCATTATATATGTCAAACCGATGAATCTGTCCACTCCATTTAAAACTACAATAGTATAGAGATCTTTGAAAAACTTGTGGATGGAAATGAATGAAAAAACTCTCGTTCTGATGAAGCAAACGTTCACCAAGATCATCATCCTTGGACTTGCAATGAACTGTAACATCCAAGCCATTTCCCAACTTATTGAAGATGTTTATATGGACTTTAAGGCTCATAAGAGAGGGTTTTCTCGCCGATGTGTACGAAACAAGAAGAAGAGCCAGTAACAACGTAACTTTGTTGAAAGTACTCATTTTGCTCGTTCGTACCATTTTCTAATGTAAACGAAAACTATAACCCTCAATATGAATGGGGCCGAGTGTACCGATATATTGCAACTTTCACTTTAAATAGAGTCCAAGGGGTGCCGTATATGTCATATGACGAAAGGTGATGCATGAAAGGCGGATCATTATTTTTAATATTCTTGATATGTATTGCATATCCTTCTATAGATTGTGGTCGTCTTTTTTCTGTTCTTTTTGTAAATTCTTTTCTATGGACAGATAATCAGATGTGACTATTATAGTACGTAATAAGAAATCAAACTGTCCTCAGAAACATGGTAATTCGGTGGCCGATTATTTCGCTAAAATAGGTGTTGCATATATATTCTATATTAATTTGGTAGGGGTCTTCGCCTGCCCAAATTTGCAAATGTTTCATGCGCATTAATGTTTGGGATTGAGCACGGTTTTATTTACAATTTGTGGCTTAACATGTCTATTGTTATTACTATTATTATTATTGAGAGGATTCATTAAAACATGAATATTGAGTGTGAATAAATCTTAAGCCAAGTAGAGACATGGGTGCAGAATCAATACAAAAAATAAACAAGTAAAACCCAAATCTAGTAGTCACAAGTAAATCTAACAGCCTCTCTTTTCTTTAGTTTCATCATTGTCTATGTAAAATGTAGTGATAAAATTCACTCTTCAAATGCACTGATCGCTGAAAAATTGAGTAATCCATGTATTTATAATTTCCTCCATTACTATTGTTTGATCATGCTTTGAGCCTTTGATAGTTCTGTGGAGGTTGGTGGTAGATTATTGTCGAGATTTAGAGTTTTTTTCTTTTTTAAAAATTGCATGTTGATAATTCCGCTGAAATGTTTTTTTTTTTAAAGAAAAAAAATGGCTTCTATTGATTGAAAAAAATTAGACAACTAAATTACATACCACTCGATTGGTCATCGCATGACCAACACGCAATGAGGTGCCAATTGAAGCAGAAATAGAAAACAAAGATGACTTACAGTGGAGGAAACGCAGAGGCAAATCAGGCAAGCATACACAAAACATGCATAATAGGGGATTCCCGCGAATAATGAAAAGATGTACTCCACTTAACAATTCTCGTTCCGTGATTGCCAAAATAGCAAGTCTGCCTCACCCAAATACGCGAGTAGTCTTCCTCCGAGGAGAGTTTGATTAACACATGTCTATTATCAAGCAAAGAAATAAAAACTTTTTCAAGAACATGCCCAGGAGGACGACCAAAAGAAATCATACCAAACAAGCCCATTTTTAACGATTCGACCATGGCTTTTACTTCCACGGCTGAGAAGAGGACATCAGGCTTACCACGATGTAGAATTGTAGGGTCCATCTCACTTCGATGGACCAAAATGCCTAAAGTTTAGAATAATTTACTTGATACATAATTATTGTAAAATTTTAGACTTAAATGAAATTAACCAAAAAATATATAAAGGATGGAAGTGAAGAATCGCGAGAGCTGTAGGCATTTTGCGAATTGAGGAGGTGCTTTGTGTTCAATATTTGATTCAACGATCGAAAGGTGATTTTAGCTTCAATTCATCCCAAATTTGGAGGCTAAGTTCTTGACATCATCTTCTATATTTTTATTAGTGTTGATCTGTATTTTATTCTGTCAGTAGTTGTTATTTGAGATACCCACTTATTAAAAAAATAAATTTTAGATTTATTATTTTAAGCCAAGACTGTTGAGAATCTTGATGCCGTTAGCCTTTAGTGTTATTTGGAGAAGAATTTGTATTGTAATCCCATTAATATAGTGGAAGTTTATATCGGACTATGGTCCCGTAGTTTTTCCCGATTTGGATTTTCCACGTAAAAATTGGTGTCTCTTATGGTTAGTTTTTTATTTAAATTTATAGGTTTATTTTTTGCATATTTATTTGTGGTGCATATCCTATTTTTATCACATAAAGTGGGAAAGAGTTTTGTTTCCGCTTAATTTCAGCTGCTTTTCCCAATAAAGTAGTATCAAAGATAGGTTGTGTGTTTTTATTACTTGTGTGATTGAGATGGAAGAGTCTTCGGCGCTCATGATTAAATTGAATTCGTGTAAGTATGGTATTTGGAAGTCTGGAATGGAAGATCTGCTCTACATGAAAGGCTTACATGAACTTATTAAAAGTGACGAAGCTAAACATGTTGATATAGATGATAAGAAATGGGCTCAATTAAACCAGAAGGCTGTGGGTACTATTAGGTCATGGATTGATCATAGTGTGTACCATTATATCGCAAATGAATCCAAAGCTGACATTCTTTGGAGAAAATTAAAAACAATTTATGAGCAGCTGACAGTACAAAATAAAGCCAATCTGATGAAAAGGCTTGTCAATTTGAAATATATAAAATGCCACAGTATAACTGAACACACTAGTGAGTTTTAGAGTTTGGTTGATCAGTTGACCACTATGAAGATCAGATGATGAGTTACAAGCATTATTGTTGCTTAGTTCTTCACCTGATAGTCGGGAGATATTAGTGGCGTTAGTGAATAATTCAGCACCGAATGGTAAATTAACCTTGGATATGGTTACAGACATATTACAGAATGAAGAATCTCAAAGAAAGAGTGTTGAAGTAGTTCCTTTAGAGTCAGCTGCACTTGTTTCAGAAAACCAAGAAAGACGAGGTAAAAGTCAAAGTAGGAAATTTTCATTAGCAAAATAATAATAACCCTAGGGAAAGATCTAAGTCCCAGAGGAGAAACATGAAGTGCTTTCACTATCAGAAAATGGGTCACATTAAAAGGGAGTGTTGATTGTGAAAAAGAGAATAAGCAAAAGAAAAGGGTGATCGTTAGAAAAACGACAAAAAAAAATATTGCAGGTGTAGTTGATAGTGATATAGGTATTGTTTATAATGATAACTCTACAAATCTCACTTGTCATACCAGTGATTGGATAATTGATTCGGGTGCTTCATTTCATGTTACTGCACAATTACTTCACATCCTATCTTAATGGTGATTATGGCCATATTTAGATAAGAAATGAAGGGGCATCCAAGATTGTGGGCATGAGAGATATTTGCTTGGAAACCAATGTTGGCTGTAAGCTACTTCTTAAGATGTCAGACATGTACCAGATATTCGCCTTAATTTGATCTCCACAGGAAAACTTGATGATGATGGTTATACTAACCAATTTAGTAAAGGAAAACGGAAGCTCACCAAAGGCTTTCTAGTGTTGGCTGAAGAAAAGAAAATAAACACTCTTTACGTAATAGAAGCCAAGATCAACAAAAAAGATATGAATGTGGCTATAAAAGATCCTGACATTGAGACATGACATAAAAAACTTGGTCACACTAGTGAGAAAGAGTTAGAAACTCTTACTAAAAAAGGATTTCTACCAAGCTTTGCAGGTACGTTCCTCAAGACTTGTGTTCATTGTTTACCTGGAAAGGCACATAGAGTGGTTTTTAAAAGCTTTTTCCCCTCTAGAAAGTTGCAAATCCTTGATTTGATTCACACTGATATTTGTATGATGCAAAGTAGATCAATAGGAGGTGCACTTTACGTTGTGACTTTTATTGATAACTATTCTAGAAATCTAAAGACCAGGTGCTTGATATGATTAAGGTTTTCCATACTTATATTGAGAGAAGGATATGAAGAAAATTGAAATGTGTCACGGCAGATAATGGTGGTGAGTATAGATGACTATTTGAGCAGTATTGCAGATCCCATGGAATCAGACTTGAGAAAATTATGCCAAAAACCCCATAACAGAATGGTGTTATAGAAATGATGAATAGAACAATTGAAGAAAAGATCAAGTGTATACTTTCTAATGCCAAGCTTCTTAAATCGTTCTGAGAAGAGGTTATGTGTACTGCAATTGATTTGATTAACCTTTCTCCTTCAGCTCTATTAGATGGCGATGTACTTGAAAGAGTTTAGACTGGGAAAGATGTTTTTTTTTAATAAAAGATTGAAGCTTGATGATAAAGCCAAGGAATATATTTTCTTAGGCTATGGGCATGAAGAATTTTGGTATAGCTTATGAGATCCAGTGGCAAGAAAACTAATCAGAAGTAGAGATGTTGTATTTTTTGAAGATCAAATTATTGTTAATGAAGAGAAGAGTGATGAGTCTCAGTCATCTCCAGAGATTCATATTATTCCAACTTCAGTTTCTTCACTTATTGTTCATGTGATCATGGGAGAGCTGGAGAGGATAATGATGATGGTCCAGCGGAATCAGTTGAGCAAGCACCTCCAGAACCACCAACACCACTAGTTGAGCAAGAATTGAGAAGATTCACTAGAGAACGACAACCTTCCACTAGATGTCCTCCACATGAGTATGTGATGCTTAAAGATAGAGGAGAGCTATAATGTTTTGAAAAAGTTATGTCTTATCAACATAAAAATGAGTGGGTTAAAGTCATGTAAGAAGAGATGAAATCCTTGAATGAGAACCACATTTATGACTTAGTGAAGCTGTCTAAGGGAAAGCAGGCACTGAAGAACAAATGGGTTTATAGGTTGAAGACTGAAAATAACTCACAATAGTGATACAAGGCTAGATTGTTGTGAAGGGTTTCGGTCATAAAAAAGGTATTGATTTTGAAAAAATATTTTCTCCTGTGGTGAAGATGTCTTCTATCCAAGTAGTTCTGGGATTAGCAGCTAGCTTATATTTGAAGATTGAATAGTTAGATGTAAAGACAACTTTCTTACACAATGACTTAGAAGAGGAAATACATAGAGCAACCTGAAGGATTCAGTGTTAAAGGTAAGGAAGAACTTGTGTGCAAATTGAAGAAAAGTTTATATGGATTGAAACAGGCACCAAGACAGTGGTATAAGAAGTTTGATTCTTTTATGGAGAATCATGGTTTTAGCAAGACCATGTCTGATCATTGTGTTTTTGTGAAGAAGTTTGGTGATAATGATTTTATTATTCTTTTGCTTTATGTGGATGACATGTTGATTATAAGAAATGATGCTAGTAAGATTGACAATCTGAAGAGAGAGCTTAGCAAGTCTTTTACAAAGAAAGACTTGGGATCAGCAAAACAGATTTTTGGCATGAAGATTTCCCGTGACAGAAAAACAAGGAAGTTATGGTTATCTCAGGAAGCAAATGTTGAAAAGATTCTTAAAAGATTTAACATGGACAAAGCAAAATCTGTTTATTCTCTACTTGTAGGTTATTTCAAGCTTAGTTCCAAGGATTGTCTTACAAGTGAAAAAGAGAAGCAAGAGATGAAAGGAGTTCCTTATGCTTTAGCAGTTAGTAGTTTGGTGTACGCCATGGTTTGTACAAGACCATATTGCACATGTGGTTGGTGTAGTCAACCGGCTTCTCTCTAACCTGTGTAAAGAATACTGGAAAACAGTAAAGTGGATTCTTACATATCTCAAAGGCACTTCCAAGGCATGTTTATGTTTTGGTGGTGACAAACCTGTGCTACAAGTGTACACGAATGCAGATATGGCAGGAAATGTTGATTCTAGAAAGTCCTTGTCAGAATATTTTTTCACCTTTGCAGGGGAAGCAGTCTCATGGCAGTCTAGACTTCAGCAGTGTGTTACTTTGTCTACCAGATAAGGAGAGTATATTGTAATCACCTAAAGTTGCAAAAAAACCTTGTGGATGAAGAACTTTCAACAAAAGCTGGGTGTTAAACAAGACAACTAGTTATGTACTATGATAGTAAAACTGCCATTCACTTGGCAAAAAATTCAACATACCATTCAAAGTCAAAGCATATTGATGTGAGATATCATTGGATACGAGACGTGCTTGAGCATAAACAGTTGCAGCTTGAGAAAATTCACACAAGGAAGAATGCATCAGATATGATGACAAAGTCATTGCCTAAGAAGAAGTTGGAAAGCTGTAAGCAAAGAGCAGGCTCGGTGGTGCCCCTCAGATGAGATGGAGGGGATATTTGTAGGGTCCATCTCACTTCGGTGGACTAAAATGACTAAAGTTTAAAATAATTTGCTTGATACGTAATTATTATAAAATTTTGGACTTGCATGAAATTAACCATAAAATATATAAAGGAAATAAGTGAAGAATCCTAAGAGCTATAGGCATTTCGCGAGTTGAGGAGGCGCTGTGAGAAAGAGATTTCTTTAGGGTTTCAATCATTCATTCAACGATCGGAAGGTGACTTAGCTCTAATTCGGCCCAAATTTGGAGGGTAAATTCTTAACATCACCCTCTACATTTCTACTGGTGTTGATCTATATTTTATTCTCTCTGTAATTGTTATTTGAGATACCCACTTATTGAAGAAATTGATTTTAAATTTGTTATTGTAAGTCAAAATTGTTAAGAATCTTAATGTTATTAGCCTTTATTATTATCTGCAAATGAATTTGTACTGTAATCCCACTAATATAGTGAAAGTTTATATCAGACAATGATCCCGTGGTTTTTCCCGGTTTGGGCTATGCAAGTAAAAATCGATGTCTCTTGTGGTTGGTTTTTGCTTTGGATTTATTGTGTTTATTATGTCCAACCATCATAATATAGTTTTTATAACGTATAAATAAATATACAAAGAGTATTAATCATTTTGAATCAATGATATTTGTAACAAGCTCCAGGACTAAAATGAGTCTCGATCAAACATGGCCCATCTTGTAAGATACTCCAATTACACTCTGTGCACCCATCCCTAAGCCCATTATATATGTCAAACCGATGAATCTTGTGGTTGGTTTTTGCTTTTGATTTATTGATTTATTGATTTATTTTTCGGCATATTTATTTATGGTGCACATTCTATTTTAATAACACAAAGTGGGAAAGAGTTTTGTTTTCCCTTAATTTCAGCTGCTTGTGGTACTCCCTTCTCTACAAGAATTATGAGGCCGAAGAGGGGCATAAGCATTAAGGATGGAGGCACGGTCCAAAACAGGAGCATAAGATTCCCTGGGCATAGTGTTTGGGTTGCGGGTTGTGGGATTGAGAGGTCTTAGTCGAGGTGGGTGAGAGCTACCAAGCACGACATCACTAGTCGTATTTGGTGCTGAACGATACGAGTGAGGTGATAAAATCTTTAGGCGCTGGTTCATATGAGTAGCAATAGTTTACGAATAAGAGCGCGGCAAAACTGAGGCTGAATAAGGCGCATTAAGGTTTGTAGCTAGCATTGAGTGGCTATAACGGAGATGCATGATGGTCAGATGATGGCTTATTGGAGTTGTGAAGTGTGATTGGCAATGGAAAACCACCATATGCAGCGGCTAAAAATGTTTGAGTAGTAGTTGAATTGGGTTCCTGAACATCACAATGTGCCTGAAAGATGCAGTTTGCAGATTAGGGAAACTAACTGATGACACAAGATGAAAGGGGAAAAGGCCATCAGTTGGGGTAGCACCGTAAAAAAGGGCTAGAGTTGTGACAGCCGCCGTACGAGCGAAGCGGTGAAAGTGAGGGCGTTACAAGCTGGATTAAATTTGGGACAACGTTGGCTAATGTGGGAGTATTGAATTCAAGGCTCCACATTCGGTATATTATATAGAATGGAATGGAATATTATTTTTCAGGATGCAATTTTTATCAAACTAAGATAACGGTTGGCAAATACAGCATATTTTAAACAATAACATGGAATTTTGAATTAAATGTGCTTACGTATTTATAATTTGCTTAGTATTCTAATCACAACCCAATTGATCTTCCACCCATATTAGCAGCATTCAAGTTCCAAACTTTCCAAGAAATTCTATTACTTAAGTTAACCGCCATCCAAAAAGTTACTGTAAGTTGACCGATGTTTTTACTACCATAAACAACTTCTCACTACTAAATAAATTGCAACAACACTCAGCAATTCTTCCTCCTACCCAAAATAAAATTACCGAATTGTAGAAGGTGACACTAGCACCAACCCTTTCATTCGATGTACTTTAGTTGTTCCATAAGATTTCAACTAGTAAGATTGATCCTTACATCAATTGTTGAGGATTGGCCCCATGATCTATAGGTATCCAATGCAAAAGCTTAAACCCAATTTTAAGTTGAATTATAAAAAATTTTGCGTATCCTTAAGAGTGGTTGGTTTATGTATTATGCCAATTGTGATATTCTGGGTGCTTTAGCAAATTAAAGATTTCTAAGATTTTCCATCATATTAAACTATTATCTAAAGAAACTAGTACACATCATAATTTTCTTAAGGTACCTGTACAAACAACAAGTTCAAGTACAATTGTTGAAAGAAAGGTTGTAACATTGATATCGTCCAACAGTTATAGTTGAGCTTTATTTGCATATAAATAAACTTAAAAAGAGCATAATTCATTCCTAACAATATTGAAAGCAAGTAGCACGGCTTAAGGAAGGGTCATCCAAACATGGATTAGACCTAATGTATTCCTGTTATAGTCATGGCAGGAATCCCTAAGCTCATCATATATATATGTGTGTGTAAAACCAAGGAACCTCCTATGTTAGAGAGTTAACAAATAAAATACACACTATTTTATTTCTTCAACAACACTCCTCACTAATTACAACTCTTATTTTTTACTCCCTACACCTTAGTGATTTTGCTACTTCACTTGATGTTTAAACCAAAAGGGAGAGGGGGTATTTATACATGAAACAAACTAATCACAACCATTCATTTATTCAACTAATACACAAATCTTCACTATCCATTAAAACCTACCACTCACCTACTTCGCCAACCACCTACCACACCTAATACAAATAATTTAAACCGCATCAATCATACTTACTCATGGAATCTTCCATGAGTTGGGCTTGAATTTATTCATCTTGGATCAAGTTTATGATCCAACACCCCCCTTAAACTTGATCTTGTGACACCATGTAAACTTTTGAATTTTACAAAATCTTCTTGCTTGAGTGGCTTAGTGAAGATATTAGCTGCTTGATCCTATGATTTTACATACTTGATTTGCACTTATTTTCTTGTAATACACTCTCATATGAAATGATAGCGAGTGTCTATGTGTTTGCTTCGATCATGAATGACTGAATTCTTGGATAAGGCAATTGCTGATTTGTTATCAACACAAATCTCACTTGGCTTTTCTTGTGGCAAACTTAACTCTTTTAGCAAATTTCTGAGCCAAATTGCATGACAAACACTTGATGTGGCAGCTACATACTTAGCTTCACAAGTGGATAGCGTGACAATTGGTTGCTTTTTTGACATCCATGTGAAAGTAGTATCTCCCATGAAGAAGACAAATCCTGTGGTGCTTTTCCGATAAACTACATCTCCACCCCAATCACTATCGTTATATCCAACAAGCTTGTAATCATTAGAAAATGAGTATAACAAGTCAAAATTAATTGTACCTTTGATGTAGCGAATGATTCTTTTTGTAGCTTTAAAATGAGTTGTCTTTGGGTTCTCCAAGTATCGACTCACAAGTCCAACAGCATAAAGGATATTTGGTCTCGTGCATGTTAAATAACGTAGGCTTTCAACCAAACTTTTAAAGAATGTTAGATCTATATTTTTACCTTTATCATATTTGGATAACTTGACTTCGCATTCCACTGGTGTGCTTATAGGCTTGCAATCATTCATCTTGAACTTCTTAAGAATCTCCTTTGTATAGCTTTCTTAGGAGATAAATATGCCTTCTTCCTTTTGCGTGACTTCAATGCCAAGGTAATATGCCATCAGTCTGATGTCAGTTATCTCAAATTCTTTGATCATCACTCTGTTGAACTCTTCAAACAAGCTTGGATTACTTCCACTGAAGATGAGATCATCCACATACAGGCACACAATCAAAATATCTCCATCTTTTTTTTTTTTACGTAGAGAGCATGTTCATATGGGCATTTGGTGAAGCCTTTCTCTTGAAAATGCTTGTCAATTCTGTTATTCCATACCCTTGGTACTTGCTTTAACCCGTAAAGAGCTTTCTTCAATCTCAAAACTTTGTCTTCATGTCTTTTCACTACATAATCTAATGTTTATTCGATGTAAACTTCTTCTTCAAGGAATCCATTCAAGAAAGCAGACTTTACATCCATTTGAAAAATCTTCTATTTGTTCTAAGCAGCCAAAGAAATAATAAGTCTAATAGTTTCAAGTCTGGCTACAGGAGCAAATACCTCGTCATAGTCTATGCCAGCCTTTTGACTATAGCCTTTTACAACTAGCCTTGCCTTGTGCCTTTCAATTTCTCCCTTCGCATTGCCTTTCAATTTCTCCCTTCGCATTTCTTTTTGTTTTATACACTCATTTGACACTGATCGCTTTATGCCCTTTAGGAAGAGTAGTAAGCTCCTAAGTATCATTCTTCACAATGGCTTTGATTTCATCATCCATTGCAATTTTCCACTTCTCATCTAGTGCAACTTCTTGGAAGTTGACTGGCTCACAATCAGTGAATAGGCAAAAGAGAGTGAGATTATCATGTCTCTCAGTTATCTCGTAGAGATCCTGAAGATTTCTTGTACGTTCTTCGATTCTTTCATTTAAGAAAGATGGTGGTGAATCTCCACATGTGTTTAATGCTGGTGAGATAGGTGGAGTAGCTGACTCTTGTTGTTCTTCTACTTGTTCTATATGTGTATTATCATCTTCTGCAATGGAAAAAAAGTTGAAGTTATCCACACCATAACAAATCCCATTCTCCTTCTTCATTAAAAACTACATCTTGATTGATCACGATCTTCCCGTTGTTTGGATTGTAAAGCTTGTATCCTTTGGAGTTTTTGTCGTAGCCGATGAAGATGAACTTCTCACTTTTGTCATCCAGCTTAGCTCTACTTTCGTCTGATACATGCACATGGACAATGCTTCCGAAAACTCTTAGATGGGTGATGCCGGGTTTTCTTCCACTCTAAGCTTCTTGTGGCATCTTGCCCCACAAGTTTCTTATTGGAGATCAATTGGATAAGTAGACTGCACATGCAACAGCTTCAGCCTAAAATTCTTTAGGCAGCCTCTTACTCTTAAGCATGCTTCTTGCCATGTCAAGGATAGTTCTGTTCTTCTTTTCTGCAGCACCATTTTGTTGGGGGGATCTTGGAATTGTCAAAGGGCGTCGAATTCCATTTGCTTCACAAAACTCTAAAAGTTCTTTGGAAGTGAACTCTCCACATCGATCAGATCTCATGGCTTTAATCTAGTATCCACTTTCTTTTTCCATCGCAGCTTTAAACTTCTTGAAAGCTTCAAAAACTTTTGATTTTTGCTTCAAAAAATACACCCAAGTTTTTCTTGAAAAATTATCTATGAAGAAAAGGAAGTAGTTGCTTTTACCTAAGGAGTTTGACTTGAATAGACTGCACACATCAGTATAAATGAGCTCAAGTGGCTTCTGAGCTCTTGAGTTTGACTCCTTTGGAAAGCTCTTTCTGAACTGCTTGCCAAGTAAACATCCTTCACAAAATTGATCAGGATGATTAGTGTATGGTAAGCCTTTCACCATGTTCTTCTTAAATAGTAGCTCCAATCCTCCAAAGTTGAGATGCCCATATCGAAGATGCCAAATCAAAGATGAATCTTTAGGATAGGCTTTGAGACATTTTGCAACATCATTTTGAATATTTAAAGGAAACATTCTATTTTTGACATTTTCACCTTTGTAATTAGATTTCCTTTGTCATCTCTTAGGAAAAGACTATAATCTTTTAAGTGAATATCATAGCATTTTTCTAAAAGTTGACCCAAACTAAGGATGTTACTTTTCATATTCAGCACATAATAAACATTCGAAATTATTTGGTGGCTACCATTTTTGCACGAAAAAGAATGTTACCTCTACCCTTCACTGGTACTTTTGAATCATCTCCAAAAGCGACACTGCCATTCGCAGATTCACTTAGTTGCACGAACGTGCTTCTGTTTCCCCTTATATGATTGCTAGCACATGTGTCAAGATACCATGTATTTTCTTAACCTCCACTTGTGTCATTGTATGCCAGTAAAAGTATGTCATCTTCACTATTTTTGTCTTCAGCATAATTCACTTTCTCCTCAATTCTAGTGCTTGGAGCTCTACATTATGAAGCATAATGCCTAAACTTTTGACAATTATAGCACTGTACTTGGGATTTGTCATATCTCGACCTTGGATTGCCTCTGCCTCGTTCTTTGGCTGAGTTTTCTCTTTTGGCATAATTGGAGTTGTTGTTGTTGAAATTCCAACCTCGTTCATGACCACGACCTCTACCTCGTCCTCGACCTCTACCTCGGACATAGTGCCTTCTCTCGTTGTCGGAGTTTTTTTCTCTTTTCTTTCACTACAACAAATATGACTTTTGGTAGCATCTGATAGTAGCACTTTTTTCATAATGTTACAAAATGTCAATCTATTGTAGCATTTTTAGAAGAAAGCTACAACAAGTTGTTCAAATTGTAACATTTAATTTTTTGTAACATTTTATCTTTAATTAGTAGCATATTTCAAAATGCTATGTATATTTGTAAATAATATAGCACTTTAAAAATGCTACCAAATGTTGTTATTTATAGTAGCACTTAAAGATAGCTACAAAATGAGAGAAAAAGAAATAAAAATGAAATACTATGTACCGCCAAAATGAAAAAATAAGCGGCAACCAAATATTTGATCTTCAAAATATGCAACATTCGGAGGGAAAGAAAACAAAGTCCCTTCTTTATTCCCTTGTCTCCTTACTAAAATTTTAAGGTTGAAGAACACACATTGAAAAATCATAACTTAATATTTATCTAGAATCTCAATTCTTAATTCCTTTCTCTTCAAATTCTCTATCTTTTTTCATTTCATTAGCTTATCTTATTTTATGGTTTTTTGAGAGGTTTCAGATTATGGAGTTGAATAACCATGGATTCATATCTACTGTAATCACTATCAAAGGCGTGGGCTCCTTTTTCCAACCATTATGAGATTCTCTATCACTTTTTTTTTCCTCCAAAATGCAACGCTTCCATGTCACTTGTTCTTGGTTTATGATGCATTTGGAGATTACCTCATTACAACCAAATGAAAACGGCTTGGAGAAGTACTGGATGAACTACGCCATCATCGTTGTCCTCCATTGTGATGATAAAGAGCATTTGGAGAAATACTGGATGCAAAGTGAAGATAAAAAAAAATATTTTTTTTTGTTTGGTGTGTAATCTTTTTGAAAAATTATGAATTACATGTATATGCTTTAGCTTCTTTTTCTTTGAATTTGTAATCTGATTATGAAGTTTATTTTTTGTTATTTTGTATTTATTTTTTTGTTTATCAATGGAATGGGTTAAATGTTTTAGTAATTCAATTATATTAATTTATTTGGGTATTCTTGCTAATAAAATTAAAAATTTATCAATTCCAAATATTGTAGATTTTATTCAATGTTAACAACATTTGTTACAAATACTAAAATATTACATATTCTCAATGTAGTAGAAGTATCATTTCCAAGTGCTGCAAAAGATTATAACAGTAACACTTTCGTCATGATTTAACTACAATCGAAAAGGTCTTATCAATAAAATTTCCATTTATCCGCGATCTAGGCATAGGTAAAAATCGATTCTATAATTTGTTTCATTACCTCTTGTGAGAAAATGATCCCACAAACAAAGGAATTGTACAGTACAAAATAACATAAAAGCAGACGTGTCATTAAGTAGCAATTTTTAAATATTATTGATGTTAAAATGGTAGCATTTATCTAAAGCAATCACATATGATTGTGTAGCTTCTTTTTAGTGCTATGTTTTCAAATTTGTAGCATTTGATAAATGCTACTAACTTGCAAGATTTTTAGTAACATGGGCTAACATAGTATTGCTTAAAATGCTACCATTTGCTTTTTGTAGCATTTTTTGAGTGCTACCATAAATCAATTTTGTTGTAGTGTTTGGATTGACTTCCATCTTGAGAAATTGTTCTTCGATTCCTTGCTTCTTTTTTCGTTTTTCTTCATAGGCTTGTAACCTTCCTTGAAGTTGCTCGATCGTCATATCCTCTAGATCTCTTGTTTCTTCAATTGTCACAACAATATGGTCAAACCTCGAGTTTACTGATCGAAGTATCTTTTTAATGATCCTTACCTCTTTTAACTCCTCGCAATTTTTTTTTAACTCATTGGAAACGGTCACAACCCGAGTAAAGTAGTCAGAAATTGACTCTGATACCTTAATGTGTAAGGACTCAAATTCTCCTTGTAATGTTTGGAGACGAACCTTCTTTACTTGCTTCACTCCTTTGTAAGAGGTCTCTAGTTTCTCCCATGCTTTTTTTGAGGAGGTTATACCAGCAATCTTTTCAAAACCATCTTCATCTAATGATTGAAAGATAAGATACTTTGCTTTATTTTCTTTCTTCTTCAAGTCTTTTAAACTCTCCTTCTACGCCGCAGTTAAAGTGGCTTCATTTTCTGGCATAATAAAGCCTTTCTCCACGACATCCCATACGTCATGTGCGCCCAATAGAGCCTTCATTTTAATACTCCAATAGTCAAACTTACATTTCTTTAATTGTGGAACTTAAAATGACATTATATCATCGTTTGCCATAACTCACAAATTGAGTAAGAAATTGGAGATTCTGAAAGCACAGATGGATCAGGCACGTTGAAAAACCTTAGGAAGGACTCGAGTCAACTTTTGGTCAATGGTCAACGGTCTACACTGGTCAACGGTCAATGCCAGCTTGGCAGTCTTGGTTTGGTCCGGATTGGTTTAGATCGAGTTGGCTCGGTTCAACTTGATTTGGTTCAGCTCAGCTCGGTTTGGTTCAATTCGGCTCAACTTGGTTCAACTCGGTGAGTCAACTCAGCTTTAGGACAGAAAATTTCTGGGGGCAAGTGTGGGCGCATTCAGTCTCCGATTGGGATGAATTTTGTGGCATCACATTTCTCTCATCGAGATCTTTGATTTGATATGCTATATGACTATATATAGCATCAAGCACTAGCTCTGATACCACTTTGTTGGAGAATTAACAAATAAAATACACAAAACACACTATTTTATTTCTTCAACAATACTCCTCACCAATTACAACTCTTATTTTTCACTCTCACCTTAGAGATTTTGCTACTCCACTTGATGTTTAAACCAAAGGGGAGAGGGGGTATTTATATATGAAACAAACTAATCACAACCATTCATTTATTCAACTAATTCACAAATCCTCACCATCCATTAAAACCTACCACTCACCTACTTTACCAATCACACCTACCACACCCAACACAAATAATTCAAACATCACCAATACTCATGGAATCTTCCATGAGTTGGGCTTGAATTTATTCATCTTGGATCAAGTTTATGATCCAACATCCTATTCCATTTAAAACTACAATAACATAGAGTATTTTCAAGATGGCTATGATGTAGGATGTTATGCTAGGACCTTAGGATTTTATTATTTAGTTATTTAGTTATTTTTGATATTTTATATTTTTAATTAGAATCAATTATTGTAGTATTTTAATCTCTTAGTTTTATTATAATGGAGATTTAGTTTCTCATGTTGAATTAACATAGGGAAGTGGGTTAACCTATTATAAACAATGATGTCTTGTTATTGTTTTCATAACTTCAAATTTAATTATTCAATAAAGTTCCTTTTTCTGTAATAATTTGGGATTATCTATTAAAAATCTCTCCAGTAGAGTAGTTTGGATTGTAATGTCATCTAATCTCAATTAAAGCATGACTAAAAATTTCATTGAGTCATTTGGAGTAGAATGAGGTCTAATCACGCACCTACTAAAGCGTAATCTAATCACATTAGATTGGAAGACAAAAAATAACATTTATATGCCCCAACTGCTGGACAGTTGAAATATCCCTCACACTTTCAACTTGGCTAATCTGAACATCCGCATGACAGGAGTTGTATTAGCCTAACTTCGGACGAGTTCTGGAGCAACAGCGCGGAAGCCTCTCCATTAACATGTGTATTATTATAATTTAATTTCTGTCGTTGTTATTGTTATCTAAAGGGTTTATTAAAACATGAATATTGAATGTCAATACATTTTAAGCCAAATAAAGACGTGGGTGTAGAATTCATACAAAAAATAAACATGTAAGTAGAACCCAATTCTAGTAGTTACAAGATAATCTAACATCCTTTCTTTTCTTTAGTTTCATCACTATCTTATTAAAATGTAATTATAAAATTCTCTGTTCAAATGCATTAAGCTAGCCAAACAATTGAATATTCTATTGATTTGTATTTTTCATCATTACAATTTTCTGGTCATGCTTTGAGCCTTTGCTAGACGTGTGGAACTTGGTGGTTGATTACTATTGAGATTTGCCTATCCGGAGCTTTTATTATTATTTAATTTGCATGTTAATAATTTCGCTCAGATGTTTGATTTTTAGGAAAATAATAAATTGGAATATATCAATCAATCGCTCACAGTCCGTTTGATATATTGCTTTAAGAAATGTCATATTATTAATTTCTTTCAAATAATAAAAATCCCAATTACTTATTGATATTGTTTAGAGATTAATAAAGAGGGGGAATTATTAACATAAATGAATTTTATGATCGGTCACAATGAATTAATTAAAGCTAAATTTATTAGTATTTTTTCTCTTTATGAATCAATCAATTGCCCACTGTCCGTTTGATATGATACTTTAGATTCAAATGGTAAAATCCCAGTTCCTCCTTGATGTTATTTAGAAAACTAATGAAGAATGGAATTATGAACATAAATGACTTTTATGATCATTATAATGAATGAATTAAAGCTAACAATCAAATAAATTTGTTATTATTTTTTATTTTATGATAGCTGAACTCAACAATCTATCATAGATGAAGAACGATATGATTTTGATTTTCTAAAATAAATTACAAAACTAACCATGATGATAACAGTCAAAGGAAAGCTCGTTTAAACCTATGGGAAGTCAGTGTGAATTTAGACATAAAATTGATCCAAGAGTACGACAGACATGATCGAGGGGAGTACAGGAAAATTACTCGAAGATAAAGGGAAAAAAGGGGCGCATTGAGGAAGATATTTTTGTCTTCTTAAGAAATATGGGGAGCAATTAAGATTTAAATAGTTTAAAAACACTGAAGATTGTTATTTCATAAGAGAGATAATTTGAAATTAACCCATAGAATTTATCTCTTACAGATAAAATCCTATGTGCTGAGGTTCACGTATGCTTCAAAACAAAAGTTCAAATGAAGGAGATTTGTAACGAAAAAGCTTGTCCAACCATCATAATATAGTTTTTATAACGTATAAATAAACGTACAAAGAGTATTAATCATTTCGAATCAATGATATTTGTAACAAGCTCCAGGACTAAAATGAGTCTCAGCCAAACATGGCCCATCTTGTAAGATACTCCAATTACACTCGGTGCACCCATCCCTAAGCCCATTATATATGTCAAACCGATGAATCTGTCCACTCCATTTAAAACTACAATAGTATAGAGATCTTTGAAAAACTTGTGGATGGAAATGAATGAAAAAACTCTCGTTCTGATGAAGCAAACGTTCACCAAGATCATCATCCTTGGACTTGCAATGAACTGTAACATCCAAGCCATTTCCCAACTTATTGAAGATGTTTATATGGACTTTAAGGCTCATAAGAGAGGGTTTTCTCGCCGATGTGTACGAAACAAGAAGAAGAGCCAGTAACAACGTAACTTTGTTGAAAGTACTCATTTTGCTCGTTCGTACCTTTTTCTAATGTAAACGAAAACTATAACCCTCAATATGAATGGGGCCGAGTGTACCGATAAATTGCAACTTTCACTTTAAATAGAGTCCAAGGGGTGCCGTATATGTCATATGACGAAAGGTGATGCATGAAAGGCGGATCATTATTTTTAATATTCTTGATCTGTATTGCATAGCCTTCTATAGATTGTGGTCGTCTTTTTTCTGTCTTTTTTGTAAATTCTTTTCTATGGACAGATAATCAGATGTGACTATTATAGTACGTAATAAGAAATCAACCTGTCCTCGGAAACATGGTAATTCGGTGGCCGATTATTTCGCTAAAATAGGTGTTGCATGTTTATTCTATATTAATTTGGTAGGAGCCTTCGCCTGCCCAAATTTGTAAATGTTTCATGCGCATTAATGTTTGGGATTGAGCACGGTTTTATTTAGACACTTTGTGGCTTAACATGTGTATTGTTATTACTATTATTATTATTGAGAGGATTCATTAAACATGAATATTGAGTGTGAATAAATCTTAGGCCAAGTAGAGACATGGGTGCAGAATCAATACAAAAAATAAACAAGTAAAAACCAAATCCAGTAGTCACAAGTAAATCTAACAGCCTCTCTTTTCTTTAGTTTCATCATTGTCTATGTAAAATGTAGTGATAAAATTCACTTTCAAATGCACTGATCGCTGAAAAATTGAGTAATCCATGTATTTACAATTTTCTCCATTACTATTGTTTGATCATGCTTTGAGCCTTCGATAGTTCTGTGGAGGTTGGTGGTAGATTACTGTCGAGATTTGGAGTTTTTTTCTTTTTCAAAAATTGCATGTTGATAATTCCGCTGAAATTTTTTTTTTAAAGAAAAAAATGGGTTCTATTGATTGAAAAAAATTAGACAACTAAATTACATACCACTCGATTGATCATCGCATGATCAACAGGCAATGAGGTGCCAACTAAAGCAGAAACAGAAAACAAAGATGACTTACAGTGGAGGAAACGCAGAGGCAAATCAGGCAAGGATACACAAAACATGCATAATAGGGGATTCCGCCGAACAATGAAAAGATGTACTCCACTTAAAAATTCTCGTTCCCTGGTTGCTAAAATACCAAGTCTGCCTCACCCAAATACGCGAGTAGTCTTCCTCAGAGGAGAGTTTGATAAACACATGTCTATTATCAAGCAAAGGAATAAAAACTTTTTCAAGAACATCCCCAGAGCGACGACCAAAAGAAAACATACCAAACAAGCCCGATTTAAACGATCCGACCATGGCTTTTACTTCCACTGCTGAGAAGAGGACAGCAGGCTCATCTCACTTTGGTGGACCAAAATGCCTAAAGTCTACAATAATTTACTTGATACGTAATCATTGCAAAATGTTAGACTTTGATGAAATTAACCATAAAATATATAAAGGAAATAAGTGAAGAATCGCCAGGCATTTCACGAATTGAGGAGGCGCTGCGAGAGAGAGATTTCTTTGGGGTTTTAATCTTTGATCCAACGATTGGAAGGTGATTTCAGCTCTGATTCGTCCCAAATTTGGAGGGTAAGTTTTTATCATCTCCCTCCATATTTCTACTAGCGTTGATCTGTATTTTATATCGGACCACAGTCCCGTGATTTTTCCTGATTTGAATTTTTTAGGTAAAAATCAGTGTCTCTTGTGGTTAGTTTTTGTTTTTGATTTATTGATTTATTTTTCGGCATATTTATTTGTGGTGCACATTTTATTTTAATGACATAAAGTGGGAAAGAGTTCTGTTTCCCCTTAATTTCAGCTGCTTGTGGTAGTCCCTTCCCTACAAGAATTATGAGGCCGAAGAGGGGCATAAGCATTAAGGATGGAGGCACGGTCCAAAACAGGAGCATAAGATTCCCTGGGCATAGTGTTTGGGTTGCGGGTTGTGGGATTGAGAGGTCTTAGCCGATGTGGGTAAGAGCTACCGAGTACAACATCACTAGTGGTATTTGGTGCTGAACGATACGAGTCATGCGATAAGATCTTTAGGCGCTGGTTCATATGAGTAGCCATAGTTTACGAATAAGAGCACGGCAAAACTGAGGCTGAATAAAGTGCATTGAAGTTTTTTGCTGGCACTGACAGTGGCTGTAACGGAGATGTATGATGGTCAGATGAAGGCTTATTGGAGTTGTGAAGTGTGGTTGACAGTGGAAAACCACCATATGCAGCGGCTAAAAACGTTTGAGTAGTAGTTGAATTGGGTTCGTGAACATCACAATGTGCCTGAAAAGATGCAATTTGCAGATTGGGGAAACTAACTGATGACACAAGATGAAAGGGGAAAAGGCCATCAGTTGGGGTAGCACCGTAAAAAAGGGCTAGAGTTGTGACAGTCGCCGTACGGGCGAAGCGGTGAAAGTGAGGGCGTTACAAGCTTGATTCAGTTTGGGACAACGTTGGCTAATGTGGGAGTATCGAAGTCAAGGCTCCACATTCGGTATATTATATAGAACAGAATGGAATATTATTTTTCAGGATGCAATTTTTATCAGACTAAAATAACGGTTGGCAAATATGGTGTATTTTAAACAACAACATGGAATTTTGAATTAAATGTGCTTTGATTAGTATTAAAAATTGTTGAATTATCAAGCGATAATATGTTATTTTATGCTTATGTTATAATTTATATTTATGTTTATGTAATATATTAGGAATTATTAATTATGTTTTAAATAAATTTAATTTTGTGTATTTTATGTCTTTATTAAGAAAAATATTAATTTCATGTACTTCGAGGCTCCTAACAGAAAAATGGATGTCAAATTTGGATTTGGGAGGTCTGAAAACCTTAAGATCAGTCAAGATCGGCTTAAAATTGGGCTTGTATAAAAAAGTTGACTTTTTCTGTTGACCGAGCACTGATTGGACAATGAAATAAGCTTACAATAGATATGAGTGCATGGGATAGCTGGCAATTTTGACTAAATCTCAACCGTCTATAATTTTATGGCCATAATTGTGCCACGTGGCAATGGTTGGTGAAGCAAGTGGAAGGATCCGAATCTTTGTATTTGGGTCGACCCGATCCACCCATTAACCCACTAAATCTCAACCGTTCTTTGGACAAATCGGACGAGTCAAATGATGCCACGTGTGATGTTGACTTTTGAAGTTTGACCAGCCATTGGATCTTGATCTAAAGGTTATGACGAGCACATGCATGAAGCTTATGATGGACCGCAAAGCACTGGATTATTAATTTTATTTTTTTATAAATAGAGGCTCATTTTTATGTTTTAATCATCTCTCTACAACTTTCTTCTTCTCAAATTCTCTCAATCTCCTTGTAATCTTGATTTCCAGGTGTGTTTTTAATATTTTGTATAATTATTTTTATAAATAAAATTAGTTTTATTTCCAATTTTAGTTGTTTTTATTACTTTTAATTATAAGTAATTCAATTCTACTCCTTCTTTCTATTTTAATTATGCTTAACTAAATAATACTAGTTAGGAGAAGGTGAAACTCTTAGGTAATGAATATGATTTAATCAAATTTTATTTTTAATTTTATAAATTAAATTATTTTCTATTTAATTTTATACATGTTTTATATTTTGAAAATTTGATTTATTGTAGACAAACAAATGAATTTGGCACAATAAATCCTTAAGATCTTAATATAAGGCATGGTGAAATGGTATTTTGACTTATTGTAGACAAATTAAATTTTGGCACAATAAATACTTAATCCATCATAAAATTAAAGGGAAAATAATAATAATTTGTATAATTAATCTTTTGGGTAATAAATTTAAATAAATTGACAAAAAGAATTATTAAGTTTTATTTATTCCTAAGAGTGGATCCATAACCCTAACTAGTTCAATTCTATAGTTTCATTTAAATTAAGTTGTTTAAATTCAAGTTTTAATTTCAATTTTTACATAAAATAAAATAAAAAAATTAAATCTTTTCTCTGTGGATCGACCTCGGACTCACCGAGTTATAATACAACACGACACTCTTATACTTGGGAGTTTAATATTACTTTTAAGTTGTATCATACTTACATATTTATAATTTCCTCAGTAGTCTAATCGCAACCCAATTTATCTTCCACCCATATTAGCTGCGTTCAAGTTCCAAACTTTCCAAGAAATTCTACTACTTAAGTTAACCGCCATGCAAAAAGGTACTCTAATTGACTTCCCGGATGAAACCTGCCTCTAGGAGTTTCTCCACTTCGCCGTTTATGGCGTCATATCTTTCCTGGTTGAAGCATCTCCTCTTAAGTTGACCTACGTTTTCACTATCATAAACAACTTCTCACTACTAATTAAAGTGCAACAACACTCAGCAATTCTTCCTCCTACCCAAAAATAAAATCACTCAATTGTAGAAGGTGAAACTCGCGCCAACCCTTTCATTCGATGTACTTTAGTTGTTCCATAAGATTTCAACTAGTAAGATTGATCCTTACATCAATTGTTGAGGATTGGCCCTATGATGTATAGGTGTCCAACGCAAAAGGTAAAACCCAATTTCAAGTTGAATTATAAAAAATTTTGTGTATGCTTAAGAGTGGTTGGTTTGTGTATTATACCAATTGTCATATTCTGGGTGCTTTAGCAAATTAAAATTTTCTAAGATTTGCCATTATATTAAACTATTATCTTGAGAAACGAATACACATCTTAATTTTCTTAAGGTTCCTGTACAAACAACAAGTTCAAGTACAATTGTTGAAAGAAAGGTTGTAACATAGATCTCGTCCAACAATTATAGTTGAGCTTTTATTTGCATATAAATAAACTTAAAAAGAGCATAATTCATTCCTAACAATATTGAAAGCAAGTAGCACGGTTTAAGGAAGGGTCATCCAAATATGGACCAGACCGTAATGTATTCATGTCACAGTCATGGCAAGAATCCCTAAGCTCATCATATATATATGTAAAACCAAGGAACCTCCTATTCCATTTAAAATTACAATAAAATAGAGTATTTTCAAGATGGCTATGATGTCAGATGTTATGCTAGGACCTTAGGATTTTGTTATTTAGTTATTTTTGATATTTTATATTTTTAATCAGAATCAATTATGGTAGTATTTTAGTAGTTTAGTTTTATTATAATGGTGATTTAGTTTCTCATTTCTAATTAACATAGGGAAGTGGGTTTACCTATTATAAACAAGGATGTCTTGTTATTGTTTTCATAACTTCAAATTTAATTATTCAATAAAGTTCCTTTTTCTGTAATAATTTAGGATTATCTATTAAAAATCTCTCCAGTAGAGTCATTTGGATTGTAACGTCATCTAATCTCAGTTAAAGTATGATTAAAAATTTCATTGAGTTATTTGGAGTAGAATGAGGTCTAATCACGCACCTACTAAAGTGTAATCTAATCACATTAGATTGGAAGACAAAAGAAAACGTTTATATGCCCCAGCTGTTGGACAGTTGAAATATCCCTCACACTCTCAACTTGGCTAATCTGAACATCCGCATGACAGGAGTTGTATTAGCCTAACTTCGGACGAGTTCTGGAGCAACAGCGCGGAAGCCTCTCCATTAACATGTGTATTATTATAATTTAACTTTTGTCGTTGTTATTGTTATCTAAAGGGTTTATTAAAATATGAATATTGAATGTGAATAAATTTTAAGCCAAATAGAGACGTGGGTGTAGAATCCATGCAAAAAATAAACATGTAAGTAGAACCCAAATCTAGTAGTCACAACATAATCTAACATCCTTTCTTTTCTTTAGTTTCATCACTATCTTATTAAAATGTAATTATAAAATTCTCTATTCAAATGCATTAAGCTATCCAAACAATTGAATATTCTATTGATTTGTATTTTTCATCATTACAATTTTCTGGTCATGCTTTGAGCCTTTGCTAGACGTGTGGAGCGTGGTGGTTGATTACTATTGAGATTTGCCTATCCGGAGCTTTTATTATTATTTAATTTGCATGTTAATAATTTCGCTTAGCTGTTTGATTTTTAGGAAAATAATAAATTGGATTCTATTGGTTGAAAAATTTTGGACTACTAAAGAATATATCAATCAATCGCCCACAGTCCGTTTGATATATTACTTTAAGAAATGTCATATTTTTAATTTCTTTCAAATAATAAAAATCTCAATTACTTATTGATACTGTTTGGGAGATTAATGAAGAGCGGGAATTATTAACATAAATGAATTTTATGATCGGTCACAATGAATTAATTAAAGCTAAATTTATTAGTATTTTTTCTCTTTATGAATCAATCGATTGCCCACTATCCGTTTGATATGATACTTTAGATTCAAATGGTAAAATCTCAGTTCCTCCTTGATGTTATTTAGAAAATTAATGAAGAATGGAATTATGAACATAAATGATTTTTATGATCGTTATAATGAATGAATTAAAGCTAACAATCAAATAAATTTGTTAGTATTTTTTTATTTTTATGATAGCAGAACTCAACAATCTATCGTAAATGAAGAGCGATATGATTTTGATCTTCTAAAATAAATTACAAAACTAACCATGATGATAACAGTCAAAGGGAAGCTCGTTAATCCTAAGGGAAGTCAGTGTGAATTTGGACATAATATTGATGCAAGAGTACGACAGACATGGTCGAGGGGAGTACAGGACAATTCCTCGATGATAAAGGGAAAAAAGGGGTGCATTGATGAAAATATTTTTGTCTTCTTAAGAAATATGGGGAGCGACTAAGATTTAAATAGTTTAAAAACACTGAACATTGTTATTTTATGAGCGAGATAATTTGAAATTAACCCATAGAATTTATCTCTTACAGATAAAATCCTATGTGATGAGGTTCACGTATGCTTCAAAACAAAAGTTCAACTGAAGGAGATTTGTAACGAAAAAGCTTGTCCAACCATCATAATATAGTTTTTATAACGTATAAATAAACGTACAAAGAGTATTAATCATTTCGAATCAATGATATTTGTAACAAGCTCCAGGACTAAAATGAGTCTCGGCCAAACATGGCCCATCTTGTAAGATACTCCAATTACACTCGGTGCACCCATCCCTAAGCCCATTATATATGTCAAACCGATGAATCTGCCCACTCCATTTAAAACTACAATAGTATAGAGATCTTTGAAAAACTTGTGGATGGAAATGAATGAAAAAACTCTCGTTCTGATGAAGCAAACGTTCACCAAGATCATCATCCTTGGATTTGCAATGAACTGTAACATCCAAGCCATTTCCCAACTTATTGAAGATGTTTACATGGACTTTAAGGCTCATAAGAGAGGGTTTTCTCGCCGATGTGTACGAAACAAGAAGAAGAGCCAGTAACAACGTAACTTTGTTGAAAGTACTCATTTTGCTCGTTCGTACCTTTTTCTAATGTAAACGAAAACTATAACCCTCAATATGAATGGGGCCGAGTGTACCGATAAATTGCAACTTTCACTTTAAATAGAGTCCAAGGGGTGCCGTATATGTCATATGACGAAAGGTGATGCATGAAAGGCGGATCATTATTTTTAATATTCTTGATCTGTATTGCATATCCTTCTATAGATTGTGGTCGTCTTTTTTCTGTCTTTTTTGTAAATTCTTTTCTATGGACAGATAATCAGATGTGACTATTATAGTACGTAATAAGAAATCAACCTGTCCTCGGAAACATGGTAATTCGGTGGCCGATTATTTCGCTAAAATAGGTGTTGCATGTTTATTCTATATTAATTTGGTAGGAGCCTTCGCCTGCCCAAATTTGTAAATGTTTCATGCGCATTAATGTTTGGGATTGAGCACGGTTTTATTTAGACACTTTGTGGCTTAACATGTGTATTGTTATTACTATTATTATTATTGAGAGGATTTATTAAAACATGAATATTGAGTGTGAATAAATCTTAAGCCAAATAGAGACATGGGTGCATAATCAATACAAAAAATAAACGGGTAAGTAAAACCCAAATCTATTAGTCACAAGTAAATCTAACAGCCTCTCTTTTCTTTAGTTTCATCATTGTCTATGTAAAATGTAGTTATAAAATTCACTCTTCAAATGCACTGATCGCTGAAAAATTGAGTAATCAATGTATTTACAATTTTCTCCAATACTATTGTTTGATCATGCTTTGAGCTTTTGATAGTTCTGCTGAGGTTGTGTTGGAGAATTAACTAATAAAACAATCAAAAAACAGACTATTTTATTTTTTCAACAACACTCACGAAATATAACTCTTATTTTTTACTCTCTATAACTTTGAGATTTCTTTACTTCACTTGATGCTTAAACCAAAGGGGAGAGGGGGTATTTATACATGAAACACACTAATCATAACCATTCATTTATTCAACTAATACATAAATTCTCACAATCCATTAAAACCTATCACTCACCTACTTCACCAACCACACCTACGACACCTACTACAAGCAATTCAAACCTCACCAACCATACCTACTCATAGATCCTTCCATGAGTTGGGCTTGAATCTTAGATCAAGTTTATGATTCAACACCCCCGCTTGAACTTGATTCTGTGACACCAAGCAAACTTCTGAATTTTACGAAGTATTCTTGCTTGATTGGCTTGATAAAGATATCAGCTGCTTGATCGTGTGATTTTACATACTTTATTTTCACTTTTTTTGTTGCAATACACTCTCTTATGAAATGATAGCGAGTTTCTATGTGTTTGCTTCGATCATGAAAGACTGGATTCTTGGATAAGGTAATTACTTATTTGTTATCAACACAAATCTCGGTTGGCTCTTCTTGTGGCAAACCCAACTCCTTCAACAAATTTATAAGCCAAATTGCATGACAAACACTACATACTCAGCTTCACAAGTGGATAGCGTGACAATAGGTTGCTTCTTTGACATCCATGTGAAAGCAGTATTTCCCATAAAGAACACAACATAAAACTAAATAAAAGCTAAGTATATGTTGACTTCTATATTCCCTTCGATTCAAATATCTATGTAGAATTTTAAGTGAATGATAGAATGGAAAAGAATTTACTTTAATATGGCTTGTCAAAGAACAGAGAGAATGAAAATTTTGTTTATTGTCAAAAATATATTAATAGACCATTAAAAAGCCAAATGAACATTTAATCATTAACATATTACTTGAAATCCATTCAATTCGAGTAAGAAATAACTAGAATTGTAAATTGAAGGTTCAATAGCAAATAATAGATAAAAATGAGATTGCAACATAATGAATGCATAAACATCTGAAGAAAATTAATACAGAATTCCCATGGATGAAGCCCAACTACAAATAACAAGTAAAACCGACACAGATCTAATAGATAAACTACTGTAGTCATAACGGAGTGGTCACAAGGATAATCTTTGTTTTATCCAATTCCCTTTAAATATTTAATTAGGAACTCCCACAACCATTACAAAGAGAGTGGCCTCAATTGAATTCACTCTCTTCAATTTAAACTCCACAAGTTCAAGAAAATTTATTACACGAACCAAGAATAAATATTATCAGAAAACATGCAAATGAAACAAGTAACTTGGCCACCTAAAATAATGACCAAAATCGCTTGGGAAGTTTATTTTTTAAAACCCTAATGCATATAACCCCAACAATTATGAATCCTAAATTCTCTTTATGAAGTAAAAATCAAGTGTAAATGTGGTAAATAACCTTTAGTTCAGTGAATTTCCAGCCTTTAGTTTGGTGAATTTTCAGTAAAGGTAGCGCATTTGTGGTGTTAAAACCAACTGTAGCAGAAGCATGAACTTGCAATAGCATAAGCATTCTGGGCATTGTACTATTTGTGATTTTGAAATATTAGATTTTGAATTAGGGTGATTCTGTAATTGCACATTAAAAAAGCTTATATGAGAAATTTTGAACTATGAGAATGTGTTTAGATAAATACCCCAAGTATGGCGTAGACAAATTCCTACTGATACTCAAATGCCAGAGATTAAAAAGAAAATTATAATTTGTGTTCATTCCAACTCAAACAAAAGACTTCTACAACCACGATCATTGGACTCTCTAACAATAACATATAAATATTATATTAAAAAATTAAATAACAAAAGCAAAATCCCTAACATAACAATCTTCTCCATTTCATCTTAGATTCTTTTGAAACAATGGACGTATCAAAACTTCAAAAACTCTCCCCCTAAATCGATCGACTTTCATCACTCTTTCCCTCTCCAAATCCCTAACCCATTGCTCCTTCGCTACCACAACCCCCTCACCAACTGAATCGTCCACCTTTTTTAAACAACCCGCCCGAAACCTAAGAGCGAGTCTATCTTGTCTCATCAAACTGGATAGATAATAATTTAATTAGTAAGAATTCTACTTAAAATTCGGCAAGGTCTCATTTATAAATATAACACTCTCAACCTATAAATATGTAAAACAAACAACATCTTCATCCAAAATACTGAATATTACCCAAAATATCTCCAGAGCATCAAAAGTTTTATTATAACCAATATTAACATACATTATTTTATTCTTAATCGCAAAAGAATAACACAACAAAATCATACACTCCCAAAAAAATGAGATGATCAGGATGTCCTAACAAAAATCATCTATATCTTCTAACACCATCATGTTGCCAAGATTTAAAATATATCTCAAGGGAAGTGTCATCTCTATCTCATCATATCTGTGCATGCATAATCTAGTCCCCAAAGGACAAAAGTACTCAAGCACATGACCTAAAGCTTATATGTGTTCTCAGATAGGCCCCAAAGGCCTATATCTCATCTATATCTGTATTACTGTTATCATCATATCATATACATATGCCCCCAAAAGGCAGAAGCGCCTAAACGCATAAACCAAAGCCTCTATGTGCGTTTAAACGGGCCTCAAAGGCCTCTTATCTCATCTGTATCACCATATCTAGAAGGGAAGGGTACTGTCCAATGATTTTAAAAATAAAAACAACCTCTGCACTCATATTCATGCACAATTTAACCATACTTTAAATTATACTTTTCTTTTCATCATCACATCTTAATCCACTTTTTTTTAAAAATACTATCATATATTATCCAAAGTCGGTATGGAAAACCATTAACCAAACATTTCAATAAAATATCAATGCGTGAAATTAAATACATTTCGAAAAAATCATCAAATCAAAACATTTTAAAAACTTATTTTGCAAACATGCTTTATTATCATAATTAACTATGAAAATAAGTTTGGTATATTCCACTTACAATGACGATGTTCAGACTTGGTTATCGCCCATGTCCGTAGACTAATTTTTGCTCGCGGATCCTTCTAAATCAAGGAAACGGCATAATTATTTTCTTTAAATCAAAATTAAGGCAAAATTTATACAATAAACTAAAAACAAACATTAATCCATAATTTACAACTCCCGCGTCGATAAAATTAATAAATACCCTTGATTTCGTAAATCATTAAAATACTTCGAAATCATAAACCACCAAATTACCCTTAGAATCATAATTACAACTAATCTCAATTTTAGAAATTACTAAAATCTCCATTGGGTCAGAAATTACAAAATCGACCTCAAAATGTGAAATGATCAAATTGTCCTCACCGGTCAACGGTGATCGGACTTTAATCAACACTGGCCAAGAAGCTAAAGTCTGAAAGTTCCAATCATGCTGAGTCTAATAGTGTTGGTAGTGAGCTCCCACGTCCGGCAACGACCTCGAAATTTAGTTCAGCAACCGTGAAACTCCAACAATTCGCCAACAACAAAACAGTGATTCCCGGTGGCTATGGATGGTCGGGAATATAAGAGTGAGTCGCGGGAAACAAAACCCAATTGGTAGCGTCACCCAAAACTGGCGAAATCAACGACGAGCAGGGGTGGGTTTTTACTGCAACTTATCGAGTTTAATCACCAACATTCTTGTCGTCAATCAACGATGCGGATAATAGGGGAACAACGACCAGCTTCCAAGCTTCAAATCGGTACCTAGCTCGACCGGAGTGGTGGCCGAAATCACGAGATATGGCTAGGTCGCGTTCGCGGGTAGGGTCAGGTTTTTGGGTTAGTTTGAAAACTTCTCTCAATCTCTTACACGTGTATATTTTCCCATGTTTCCAGCTTCTTCTTTTATTTATTTTAAATCTTTAACCGCCTCTCATTTTTTTCCTCATATGTTACAATTCTCCCTACATATAAAAATATTTTCCTCAAAATTTACGTACTTGATAAGAAAAGATAGGGATACTGAGCTCGCATTTAGTCCTCATGTTCCTAGGTAGTCACTTTCTTTGTGTGATTCCTCCACTATACGTTCACTAGAGGAATGGTCTTAGAACACAGAACTTGGTGTTTCCCTTCTAGTATCTCCACTGGTTCTTCTTCATATGTCAGGTCATCTTTCAAGTGGATAGGATGCTTCGATAATACATAGCTTGGGTCATATATGTACTTCTGAAGCATTGAAACATGAAATTTATCATGGATTCTGGATAACTCGGGTGGTAAGGCTAATCGATAAGCTAACGGACTAATGCACTTTATGATCTCATATAGCCCAATGTAATGTTGGCTTAGCTTCCTATGTTTTCCAAATCGAAGTACTCCTTTCCAAGGAGATATCCATATGAAAATTCTATCACTATCTTCAAATTCAAGTTCTTGTTTACGTTTGTCTGTATAACCCTTCTATCTATCTTGGGTCACCTTTAATCCATCACGAATCATTTGTATCTTCTTGTTTGTATCCTGGACTAATTATGGACCAAATAACCTATGTTCACTAACCTCATCCTAGCATATTGGAGTTCTGCATTTTCTACCATACAAAGCCTTATATGGTGCCATCTCGATACTAGCTTGATAGTTGTTGTTTTAAATAAACTCCAGTATAGGTAAATAATTGTCCCAATTACCTTTGAACTCCATAGCATAAGCTCACAAAATACCTCTAGGGTTTGACTAGTACGCTTTGACTATCCATCAGTCTATAAAAAGTTGTACTAAAGTTCAACTTGGTACCCAAAGCATTTTGCAAGTTGGTCCAGAACTTAGAAGTAAACTGAGAATTTTTATCTAAGACTATGGAAACGGGTACTCCGTGAAGTCGAACTATCTCATCTGCAAAAATACTCACCAACTTATCCATTGAATAAATGGTTTTGAACGGTAAGAAGTGAGTAGATTTTATAAGTCAATCTACAAGCACCCAAACACTATCATGTCTCTTCTAAGTGCACGTAAGTCTCACTACAAGATCCATAGTGATGTGCTCCCACTTCCACTCAAGAATAGGAAGTGGTTGAAAATACCTTGCAGGCCTCTTGTGTTCAGCCTTAATCTACTGATAGACTAGACATTGAGAAATAAATTATGTTATCTCTTTTTTCATACCCTGCCACTAGTAATGATCTCTTTAGGTATGGCTCATCTTCGTACTACTAGGATGCATTGTATAAACTGAGCAATAAGCTTATTCCTTGATTTCTTTTTTCAACTTCTCAACATCGAGTACACAAAGTCGACTACCCATAACTAAAACTCCATCATCTCTCACCGTAAAATCAATTCATAAGCCTTTTTGCACATCTTCTTTCAACTTCATTATTTGCTGGTTTTGACCTTGCATCCGATGGACTTTGTCAATCAGACTTAGCCTAGCTTGAAAATTAGCTGTCAGAACTTTAAAATTATCAGCATTCAACTCGGCTCCCAAATTTCTCAACTCGATCAACAAAGGCATATATATCACTAGCAAGTGAGCTATAGAGCTGAAGGGCTTTCTACTTAGTGCATCAGCTACCACATTTGCTTGCTTAGGTAATAATCAATAGTATACTAGTAGTCCTTAATTAGCTCAATCTATCTTCTATGTCTCAAGTTTAACTTTTTCTTAGTAAACAAATACTTGAGACTCTTATGATTAGTGAAAATTTGACACGTTACCCCATATAAGTAATGCCTTTATGTCTTGAGTGCAAACACTACTGTTGCTAGCTCTAGATCGTGTGTAGGATAGTTTTGCTCATGCTTCTTAAGTTGTCTAGAAGCATAAGACATCACTTTCGCATGATACATTAGCACATAACCCAATCCCTGCCTAGAGGCATACTGTATATCACAAAGCGTTCATTACCATATGAAAGTGTAAGAACTGGTGCTGAGGTCAAACATGTCTTAAGTTCTTGAAATCTCTTTTCACAATTATCATCCCGCTAAAACTTAGCATTCTTTCTGGTTAACTGTGTCAGAGGAGAAGCAATATAAGAGAATCCCTCCACAAATCTACGATAGTAATCGACCAACCCTAAGAAACTTCTAACCTATGTGACATTTGTAAGTCGTTCCTATTTCATAATTGTTTTAAGCTTTTGAGGATCAACATAAATGCCTTCAGTTGATATCACATGGCCTAGAAATATGACTCTGTACAATCAGAACCTGAACTTGCTTAACTTGGCATACAACTGCTTCTACCTTAAGGTTTGCAAAACAGTCCGCAAATTCTCTGTATGCTTTTCTTCGCTTCAGGAATACACCAAAATATCATCTATGAATACTATCACAAACCTATCTAGATAAGGGTGAAATACCTTATTTATTCAATCCATAAAAGCTGTTGGGGCATTTGTTAACCCCAATGGCATGACTAGGAATTCATAGTGTGCATTACTAGGAATTCATAGTGTCCATAACTGGTTTTGCATGCCATTTTTAGAACATTGACCTCTTTAATTCTAAGATGATAATATCTCAAGCACAAATCAATCTTAGAAAACATTTTCTCTCCCTGAAGCTGATCAAACAAGTCATCAATACACAGAAGTGGATACTTGTTACATATTGTAACTTTGTTCAACTGCCAGTCAATACAGAGTCTAAAAGTCCCATCTTTTTTCTTAACAAACAAGATTGGAGCTCCCCACGGGGATACACTAAGTCTAACAAACCCCTTATCCATTAACTCTTAGTAGTGGACCTTCAGTTCCTTCAATTTTGGTGTAGCTATCCTGTACGGTGCTATAAATATAGGAGATGTTCCATGGACTAAATCAATAGACAACTCAACCTTTCTATTAGGTGGCATCCTAGGAATTTCATTTAGAAATACATCGGGAAATTCTTTGACAACTGCTATATCCTTCAATCTCAATTCTCGAACTTCTTTGCCAATACATGAGCTAAATAAGTTAAGCACCCTTTTCTCAATAACCGTCTTGCACTAATGGCAAATATGACACATGAAGGTAGAAGTTTACAGTCTTCATAGAATTTCACCTCAGCTTCCCCTGGCCTTTTAAACAAAACTTCTTTTTTGAAGCAATCCACAGTAACACAGTGAGATGCAAGCCAATTCATGCCCAAAATGCCATCGAAATCTCGAATGTCTAAAATAATCAAGTTTGCTCTGAATTCATACTCACCCAATCTAATCATACAATCTCGATACACACTCTCAGCAAGTAGTGACACCCCAGTAGGTGTACTAACAACTAAACCGCAATCCAACGGTTCAGACTCTTGCTATACATGTATGGAAAAGGTACGGGAAATAAAGGAATGTGTGGATCTAGGATCAATAAGAATATGGACCAAGTGATTGTAGCATGTCCTTGATATCGACTCTCTATTGTCATCCACCAATGGTAAGCTCTATCATCGGGTAGGAAAGTCGCAAAGGATAACTTGTCATCCTCTGAACACTTCATCATGTTAAAATACGCTCTAATTTAATAAACTTTAACTCCACCTAAAGTGGTTCTCCAGAACCATTAAAGCTCTTCCCCCCTAAGCTCCTTACAAGTTCAATAATGTTTGCATTACCGACATGTGCTTGAATATGATTCTGCACAACTAGAGTCATGATCTAAGCTAGCCTATCGAATGACTGCTCAATATTCGGGACATTCCCCGGTGTCTGTTGTGCTATTTCATGCACGGAGGATTAAACTACCCCATCATTAACGAGTTTACTTTCCCATACAGGTACACTACTGGAAGTCAACCCAGCTACTAGCCTAGTATCACTACGGCCACAGTAAGGTCAACTACTACAACGAAGCATGATGGTGACTACAAACTATCAATTTAGAGCACCTCCGCGTGTTCTCTTAAGCCATGGTGGGGCAAACCTCAGCGATGATGCTAAGTCCCTAAGAGGGGTGTATGTAACACCCTAGGCAAATCCCACATCAACAAAGCACGGGACAAATGCTGGGTTTATAAGGGGTGATCCACACCTTAATTGACAAGACACGTTTTGGGGTGTATGGGCGCCCTAGAAACAAACTCATGCGGGCATAGTCAAAGCCCAAAGCGAACAATATCTTGCCAATCAGGGTTGGATCATGACATTATGGTATCAGAGCGGCTCCGCGTGTCTTCTTGAGTAATAGTGGGGCAAACTTCAGCTAGGACGCTGAGTCCCCAAGGGGGTGTATGTAACACCCTAGGTGAATCCCACATCGACAAAGCACGTGAGAGATGCTAGGTTCATAAGGGGTGATCCACACCTTAATTGGTAAGATGCGTTTTAGAGTGTATGGGCGCCCTAGAAACAAACCCATGCGAGCCTAGTCAAGGTCCAAAGTGGACAAGATAAGATATTGTTCGCTTTGGGCCTTGACTAGGCCCGCACGGGTTTATTTCTAGGGAGCCCATACACCCTAAAACGCATCTTACGAATTAAGGTGTTGATCACCCCTTATAAACCCAGCATCTCTCCCATGTTTTTTCGATGTGGGATTTGTCTAGGGTGTTACATGGAAGGTAGCTACAAATCCGATAACAACATATTCGATGGCTGCGTCTGCAAATGATCGGTAGTGGCTACATTGTGTCCATGTGTTAGCATCAATTTGCTTTGCAACCCTATCTTATGAGAAACCCAACCTATGAAGACTGAAAAGTAAAGACTAGAGAAGAAGAGAGTGAGAGAGTGAGGCTGTAAAGTTTTAGTGAAGGCTCTATATGTATGTGCACGCGCGCGCGTGTGTGTGTTTCGCCTAAATCCTAATTTTGTTTTCCATTTTTTTTAGCCAATTCCAATTAAATTTTTGGGTCACCCAATCCGATCACAATCTGATTAGGTTCGTTAAATGATCCAAATCATTTTAGGTTAATAACCTGATCTTATCCAAACTTGAGATTTTTTAAATCGGTCAGTTTAGGTTATTTGTCCAACCTTAATGTTTATTGTATATTAATTTGGTGGGAGTATTCGTCTGCCCAAGTCATAAATGTTTCATGGGCATTAATCTTAGGGACTGAGTATTGTTTTATTTAGACACTTTGTAACTTAACATTAATCTTTCTTTTCTTTTTCTCATTAATAAGTTTGGCGTTATTAATCAAAAAACCTTGTCCTCGAGCTCATTCTATAGTAACCAAATTAGGAATATTCATGTGATACTAGAATTCATATATCTTACTTATTTATTTATGTTTTTCAGTTACAGGCAAGAATTGTCTGCAACAGAAAATAAAACAAAATAAAAAAGAACAAAATGATAAATGGGTTAATTCTAGGTAAGTTAAATCTCTATAAATATGCTTTTGATACTTCGAGAGATCAAATACCTCCAAATACAATTATTCAATTACCAAATAAAATATTCAAGTTTTATATTATGGAGGTTAATGCTAGTTTGAATAATAGCTTACAGATAAAATTAAAAACTAAAGGATATGAGTAAAACTAGACACTGCTTACCTAAACTAAGGCACATAATTAACTAACTAAGAGCTTATTAAATCTAAGTGCACATTATCACATTCAATAGGATACATACAATTTAAAATAAATAGAAATATAAGATTGGAGATCATAAAAATTTCACTTAATCTAAATTTTAACTTCAAATTATGACACAAAATATTTATGTTAAATTGAATAATGGAATGAGTAGCTACGCATTAAATGTTACTTCCAACTTTTAATTTTGGGTTAATTCTAAATTATTTCATCGTAAATTGATTATCTTCAAACCACCCCTTAATTTTAAAAAGTCACAATTTATCACCCATATTAATTAAGAGACAAAAAATTTCATCAATCTACCCTTATTTTTCCTTATCTTTTGAGCCCAAAAACAATAATAATAACTTTGAGATTTTAAAAGTAATAGTGTTGATTTAAAGATAGTTAATCCAGGAGAGATAATCTGAAATTTATCCTTAAATTTCACCATTTTATTGATAGATAGATGAGAATTTTTATCCTTTTCGTAAACATATCATTACTTGTCAAATAATTACTAGTTTTCCCAAAAATACAACTATTTTGCATGCCACATATGGAAAATAGTTATTTATTGACAATAGTTATTCATTAGTAATTGCTATACCGTATACGGACACTAGATATTTACTATAGAAATTAATTTTGCATGGCCCAATTAATACTGTATCTGGCTCACTTACTCGCATTTTCTCTCCACCTTCACAAGGAAAGATGATTTCGTTTTCCAAACAACCCGTGCTGCTACTGATACTACTCCTGCATGTACTGCTTGCCAGCATCAGCTCAACCTCAGGTTGGAGCGCAATGCCACCTCGAATAACAGTGATCGTCAACAACGATTTGGACAACCGCTTAGATCTTACCGTTCATTGTAAATCAAAGAACGACGATCTGGGTGAACGACATCTTCCTTATCACACCTCATTTCAGTTTTCGTTCCGGCCAAACTTTTGGGGTAGAACAGTTTTCTTCTGCAGCATGCACTGGCCTCCTGAACATGAGATATATTGGTTTGATATATACGTGACAACCAGGGATTTTCGTCTGTGTAAGGAGCGTTGTTCGTGGAATATAAAGCCTAGAGGTCCATGTTTGTTCAATTATAAAACTATGAAATTTGATATTTGTTTACCCTGGCTGGAAGGTTAAACGCATGCAATATCATACAATAAAGTGCTGCATTTTGTGAAATTAAGGTACATGCTGCCATGTTTGTCTTGTCACTCTTCCCTGTTCACATAAGAAAACCCGGGAACTGATATTCTAAATCATTCCCGTCATGCACAGACAATTGAACCAGATAATAAGATAAATCGATATGTGACATACATCTACGTTGTCAAGCTGCAATCAAAAGATAGCGTAGTCTAGTATTTGATAGAAGAATCATCCTTCAATTCGACTAATTTAATGCAATTCAGGACGCTGAAGATATATGTGTAGTGATATTGCCAACTGTACACCAATGTTGCTGTACTTTATTGAGTGCAAAGGGATTTACAGAATCAGCAAAGAGCATTAATTATATTTGCTCATGGATAAATGTACATGATCTCATCAACTGGCTATTGCAAATAATGTGAGGAAGAATCGGCACCAATTAAAACCATTTTGGTTAATAAAATCTGCAAAATGGTTACCTAGTTTCATGAATCTGAGGAAGATCGTAAGTTGGAGAAGAATGAAATCTGCCTTCTCGCTCATTAGACTCAATAAGCATTGATACAACTTCCCGCATTGAGGGTCTATCAAAAGGAGAAATGCTTGTGCACATCAAAGCAACTTTTAAGACAAGAATCATGTGGTCAACTGTACTTTTATCTTCAAGATTTAATCGCGTATCGAATATCCCAGGGGTCAAAGAATGGTCCCGAATATAATTCCTCACCCAAGTAGCAAGATCACCTCCATCATCTAATGGCTGTACAGGAGTTCTTCCAGTTAGCAACTCCAACAGTACGACACCATAGCTGTAGATGTCACATTTTTCTGTAACCTTCATAGTGTATGCATATTCTGACATCAAATGGGGAAAAAATGTCATTAATCACTTGAAAGCAATGAAGAGAGAGAGAGAGAGAGAGAGCTGTGTATTTTATGTCTGTGCCAAAATATATTTATATATGTATTAAAGGTTACATTGCCTGATGAAATGAATATCGGTATTTTTGTCACATTGAAAATAGTAACAGAATGCTTAGAATTTTAAAGGGTTAAAACAATAAAAGTCAAAACTGATGGGAAAAGAATTTCCGAAATATGACTTTCCATGCTTGTGCTCATTTTTTGTGCTAATTTGCTATACTTAGTCATTGATAAATCTAAGAGCTCTACCATGTTACCGAGTATTCCTTCAAAATGTGAGCACAATAGAAAACAATATGTACTTCTCTCGGAATACTAAATGGAATAGAAAGTGAAATTCATGACAATCCCATAACTACAATATCCTAAATATAGCACTTGAACACAAATTCATGCCATTCAAATTCAAGCAGGGGCAACAGGGTCAACAGAATTGAAGAACAAAACATTAAAACTGAGAAAGATTATTTCGTTAGCCCTGCATCTGGATGGTGACAAATGTTTGAAACTTAAACATTTTTACTGTAAATGCCACTTCAAATAAAGAAATTAGTAAATAAGAAATCAAAAGGGCAAAACAGGGACCTTACCAGGGGCAATGTAACCATATGATCCTGCAACTGCTGACATTGATTTAGATTGAGGCATGTCGATCACTTTAGCTAATCCAAAATCACCAACATGCGCTTCAAATTTATCATCAAGTAGAATATTATTAGACTTGATATCACGGTGAAAAATTCTTGGTTTGCAATCATGATGGAGGTAGGCGAGACCCTCGGCAGCTCCAAGGGCTATCATGAACCGAGTTGGCCATTCCAAGTTACAAGAAGACCCATGTAATAACTCACCCAAGCTACCCCTTTCCATGTACTCATAAATAAGGAGATTGGAACCCTGATGATAGCAAAAGCTATAAAGCTTCACAATATTGCGATGCCTAATCTTTCCAAGAGTTAAAATCTCAGCACGAAAGCTGCACTCAATATTGTTCCCCTCCCTGTTAGATGCCAGCTTCTTAACAGCAACGATTTTACCAGAATCCATTACTGCCTTATAAACTGTTCCATAAGCTCCACTTCCAACAATGAAGCTATCGTGAAAATTGTATGTGGCCTCAACCACATCTTGGAAAGAAAACCCCTCCTTTGGAGGAAAGTAGACATCTGCATCCAAAGATGAAATCTCATTATCTTGCAAGGAGGCAATCATTTTGACCGGACGTCGGATGAAGTACAGAATAATCACAATTAGAATAAGAGAAACACCACCAACAGCAGCAGCAACTATAGTGATTATTCTACCCCGACGAGAAATCTCACTATTCAAAGGTGGAACAGAACCAGAAGATGGACTTGCCCCACAATTACCAACAGGTCTACCACAGAGTCCTTCATTTCCAAGAAAGCTGCTGATGTCCATGTTCTGAAACTGTGGAATGGAAGGTAAAGGTCCGGTGAGGTTATTGTATGAGAAGTTGGATCCCAATAAACTTGATAGATTTTCAAATGCACTGGGAATTTCACCACTCAAATGATTGTTATTGAGCAAGAGGAATTCCAGTAAGTCAAGCTTCCCCAGCTCCGGCGGTATACTTCCACTGAGATTATTATAGCTGAGATTCAATGCGATTTGCAAGCTTGAAAGATCACCCAATTCGTGAGGTATCTCACCAGAAAATAAGTTGCCACCCATCTGCAATTCTGTCAGATGCGAGAGGTTTCCTAATGTTGAAGGTATATTTCCAGAAAATTTATTTTCCGAAAGCTTAAGAATCTCAAGCTGCTGAAGGGTTCCTAGCTCATTTGGTAAAGAACCTACAAAGCTGTTGTGGCTGATATCAAGCCGTTGAAGCGTCATGCAGCTAACAATTTCAGGTGGAATCAATCCAGTGAGCATGTTAGAAGATATATTAAAAGTCACCAGCTGAGAAAGATTACCTACTTCCTTGGGCAACTCGGATGTAAAGTAATTGTTTGCTATATGAAGCCTCTGCAACTTTTGGCAATTTTCAATCTCTGGTGGAATTGGCCCACTAAACTTGTTCTGGTCTAACTCAATAGCATAAAGGTTCTCCAACTTGCACAACTCCAAAGGAAAGCTACCAGTAAGACTGTTTCCAACCAAACGAAGTTGAAGCAATGTTTCACAGTTGAGAACATCGGTTGGGATATTTCCAAACAGCTTGTTATACCCAAGATTCAACATAATTAAGTTAGAATTGTGACAAAGATGAGGAGGTATTCTTCCGGTGAGGTAGTTATGTGAAAAATCAACCACCCAAAGAAGGCTGTAGAGTCCAAGCCCTGGAGGAATGCCACCCGTCAAAGAGTTTTCAAAAAGCTGTAACTGAAACATTTGAGTCAAATGCTGAAACCCAGCAGGGATAGGACCTGTTAGGTAATTAATTGAGAGGTCAAGCTTCGTCAAGTTCCTCAAGCTACTAAGCTCATTTGGTATTACTCCATTAAGCTGATTCTGAAAGAGGAATAGCAAGCGTAGACCTGTTATCTTACTGAACTCAGTTGGGATCTCACCATTCAAGGAATTCTCTGACAAATCAATTTCTGTTACCATAGACAGATTCCCAATTTCCCTCGGAATGGTTCCATTCAACTCATTCCTGTAGAGGTACAACTTCGTCAGAAACTTGAGATTTCCAACTTCTTTAGGTATTTGTCCCACCAGATTATTGGAATACAAAGCAAGAGTTTGAAGCTTTGTACAATTCCCAAGCTCTAAAGGGATAAAGCCAGTCAGTTGGTTATCCCATAAAACTATTTCAGTCAAGCTCTCAAGCATCCCAATTTCCTTCGGTAACGAACCTCCAATGTCATTCTGGGCAAGACCAAGTATTTGCAGACTCTGACATCCACTAATTTCTGCAGGTATGCTACCAGAAATTGCATTCTGCCCTGCTCGAAATACTCTCAAGTTCCTAAGATTCCCAATTGATTGTGGCAAAGGACCAGTCAAATTGTTGGTGTATGCAACAAAATCCACCAATGATGATAAGTTCCCCAGTCCCTCGGGCAGAGCACCAGAGATCATGTTATTGCATATATTTAAACTCACTAAAGAAGACAGCTTACCTAATTCAGCAGGAATTTTCCCACTGAATTGGTTGTTGTTCAAATAAAGATGTTCCAGCCTCGAACAATTTCCAATCTCCCTGGGAATATAACCAGTTAATTCATTGTAAGCAAGATCAAGATATGTTAGGTGGACCAAACTGCCAATACTGGGGCTTAGACTTCCAGTAAAATTCATAGCATTCAAATCCAGAGACCAAACCACGGGTTCAAAATCTGAAGTGCAATTTACTCCAATCCACGAACATGGTGTCTGATCAATGGATTTCCAACTCTTCAGAAAATTGAATTCGTCATGAAGACTATTCTTCAGCTCTAGCAGATAATGACCCTCAGAATTCAAACCCTCTGTAGTGCAAACCAACAGCATCACGACCAGCCAAAAACCCACAATTTCCACTTCTAAAACTCTCCTTGACTTCAACTTCTTCAACATTTTAATATCCCTCTGTCCAATTGAAATTACAGCAGTCTGATAATCTAGAACCTGCCCAAAGCATAGACACCATTATTTTGTATTGCCAAAGAAACACATACATTCCATATATATCACCACAAACACCATCTAATTAAACCCTCATTCATAGATCACCTGCCAGTACACATGAACTACATACCCATAAATGCATTTTCAGATATGAACCCAGAAGCCCAATAATCTTCTAAGGTGGACCAAAAAGCCAGTCTAAAAAGGATTACATGTAATCACTTATACGTACAATTAGACAAACAAGTTGATAGAATCCAATGAAAAAGTCCCCAGATAATCTATCTAAGATAAAATCACAGTATTCAACTACTGAAAACAAGCAAAAACGAAAAAAAAAAATTCAAAATAACTAAGGACAAACACAAGTAAAGATAAAAGACTGAAACGTGCCTCTATTATAAAGTCCACAATCACTCGTCAAAGAAGAGATAATAAAGGCAGCAACTGCACCACTTGCCAGTAACACCTCGACACCAACAGCACAAAGCGAAAACCAAAACCATTGAATTCATTAACCAAAATGAAGAAAAACTAAGACCAACCCAGTAAATATTTTCTCACAAATACTTGGGATCTACAAAGATTTGGGCCCAAAAATTGAGACCAAAAACAAAAATATCCCAAAAGTGGAATGAATCAAAAAGAAGATTTTTTCATTTTTTTTTTAATCTTTCTCGGGGTGAATGGGGAAGAGAGGACAGCAGGGAGGTCTCGACTCTTGAGTCCTTTTGGCTTTTGGTTGAAGTTGTTATGGCCGACAAGGCATGGCATGCTCTCATATACACTTCATTTGGCTCTCTCTCTCCTGTCTCTATTACACGTTAATGTCGTGTTCTAGTAGATGGTTCTGTTGATGTTTTAGTTTCCGCTCTTTCAGTGCTTGAATAATGGTTCCTTTTTTTGTGTTCAAAAAGAAAATATATGGCAAAGAGAGAAAAGATTGCGATTTGTTTGCTGATTCTTGATTGGGACAGCTCGGTCTGGTAGGTACCTACTTGGTAATTGCATATTTTTATACGGAAATTCTATATTTGTTTCTCTGCTTCACGTTCTATACAGTGCTCCAGAGATTCCCACTTCCTAACTTGCCATATCAGCACAAGAATATTCATGACTCATAAATCATGATCACATACGCACTGATATTTTGTCTATTCTATCAGAAATTGATTAAATCAGTAGGATGTTATAACCTTTACAATACTAAAATTCCTTGAAACAGTTTTGTGATGCCTCCACTTTGCATATTTAGAGGTGGGTGTTGTTCACTTTAGGTCGATTTACCCAATAAATTCAATTGAAAAAATAAAAATCAATTTTAATTTATTGTAAGTAATTTTTTATTCGACTTATTACTGCTGAATTAAGCACCCACACATAGTCCAATCGAGATAGATCTATTTTCAAATATTAAACAAATTATCATGCCGTCATTTTATATATATAGCATTAGAACAAATTCGATCTACTTTTTAAACTGGCAGTGTGATGTCCTGCTTTGTACTTAAAAATTATAAAAAATTTAAAAAAAAATTTAATCTCCGTGATGAATATAAAATAACTCATATCTCTAATCAAATAAATCTCTATTTCAATTTAAAAAATAAGGTGAAATAACATCCTTCTGGAAGAACGAGTGAATTGCAGTTAATAGGATAGTTCCGAGATAATCATTCACACATTATCACCGGATAAAAACAATATGAGATCGAGGAGTAGAATCTTATACGATGAGTCCAACCGCAGAGGAGTGAGGCCTTCCGTTGCCGAACTCAAAAGTAACATGAATGGCAGGTGACAAAGTTGTTTTAAATTTAGTTATGGATGAGGGGCCCTTAATTTTAATTTTTGTTTATCATTCAAATAAAGTAATTATATTATTTTTGTTTAATTAAATATGGTGTGTTAAGGAGGAGTATAAGATGATGGGACACTGGTCTGTGGGACCTACATGAAAAAGGCCACTGTAGTACGTCTTTATCACAGACAGCGTCCATCATGACCGCCACGATCCATCCATCCATAGATTTGGACCCACCAAATGGGGTGAGAATGAGATAGCCCCCTCTTGCTTTCTGTCCACATCAGACGGTCCGTATTTTCCTTGCTTATCCATTAATCTGGCATTTAATAATCATACCATTTTTTTTTCCGAGAGAAATAATCCATAAAATCTGTGAACCAATGGACCCAATTCAATGTCTTTCAAAATTCTAATTGCATCACCATTAGTTACGTTTTATTTAAAGGGTTTATTTAATAATGGATAACAATTATATTTTCGAGATAATTGGCTCAATCTTTACATAATAATCTATAGGTAGATTTCTCATATTAAAATTCTCATATGGTAACGTCACATCTCGTAAATTATACCTAAAATTTTAGAGTTTACAATCATATTTTGTATGTGTGAAGTCGCGCATTAAATCAACCCTCATTATTATTGTGTTATATTTTTCAAAAAATTGACCATGCGTTATTTTGGTAACATTATAGCATTACCTTAATCTATTTGACTAGTGGGGGTTTGCTATCTATATGGGTTTGGCTCTTCTCCACTAAAAAGCAATTGATTTCATTTAGGCATTAATTGACCTATATTAGAAAGAAAAGCAGCAAGACAGAATTTCAAATTCACTTGGACACAATTTGCATTCAAATTTCTTTAGTCAACAGTGCTTTTTGTTTTTTTGGTTCCCCCTTCCCTTCAGAAAGTTCGAGTGTATCTTGGATTTGTTCTCATCCATTTTTTTTTTTAAATTGAGTTAAAATTAATATAACAATTAAAATTCAGAAGAATTTACTCCCAAGGAAAGTACAGGTTGTATAACAATTGATACGCCATCATTTCGAGGTAAAAGGCAACCTTTTTAACTGCATAATTGCAATGCATTTGTTTAATAGTCCAAAAAAGCCCCTAGCTGGAGATGGGTCTAGATTCTTCCTAATAAGAAGAATCTTCTAGGATTTCCTTTTTATTCTTTTTATTATAAGAAAATTAAGTGGATGATTTCACATATGTTATGGTTACTTTTAGATTGAGCATCGAATCAACGATTAAAATCTATTTGATATGGCCTCTTAATTAATTTTTAATTATTGATTAGAGTTGGGCAAAAAATTTAACCGAATATTAAATACAAAATTAATTTTTTTAATATTCAATAGCTATCAATAGTAGTATAGTTATGTGTTTAGACCGAATGGATTGGCATAATACAACTCATTTAACATTATTAAGCGAAGAAAAAGAGATTAAAAAGTTCAATCATCGAAGAATTTTTTTTTTTTTTCCTCTAGCATTTGGTCAACATTTCAAGCTTTTATAGTAAGATAAGATTAGGAGACTTTAATCACCAGCACTTGGCATCCTAATTATGTCCTTGGTAAAAGCTTTTGAATCATATATTCAGATTGATTCATTTCGAAGCATTTCTTTTGTCAATTTCAAGTAGAATAATTGTATTTTCATTATGAAAAATGAAAATGAACATCCTTTGACCCAAAATTTGAACACGCAAAAATTAAGAACTCTTGTTCCCTCTTATCTTCATATTCGAGCTGGCATTACCATAAAATATTTTTTTTAAATTACAATATTCACTTATTTAAATATGTATATATTTAGTAGATTATTAAATTATGAAATTGAACTATGTTTTCAAGTTATTGTGGAAACGTGTCGCTGCCAAGCTGGGTTAGAATGTTTCTCTTTACTTGCAATAAACGAAATCGCACATGATTTTGAGTTTTGCAATGCAAAATTCTAATAAATAAACAATGAAATTCGGAGCGTGCACTTAATGAAATGGGACAATCTTGGAAACTTCTTGCAAATCGATTTGAAGAATATTATCATTCACATTAAGATTAAAATCTAGAAGAATTTTATACTAAACCTGCTCACGATTGGACGAATTAAAAATCATTTACACATTTAATATTATTTCACTAGCAAATGACAACATACTCCTTGAGCAACTGACCTTGATATGAGCTAATGTGATTCAAATGGAGATCAAATTCTTAAGATGAGAATGATAATGAAATTCATCCATTTATTAATATACTTAAGATGAAAATTATAATTATAATATAAGTAAATTATATCTCGATAAAGTGTCGAGCACTTTCTCACTCTATTTTGAGATAGAGATTTGAATCGAATCAGTGTTAATTATCTTCTAAATATTTAGAAGTAGATTTGATCCTTTCAAATTAAGATATTTTCGTCTTCACATAATTGATTTAGGAGGATTATGATGGTAAAGATTAATATATTGTAATTTAATTAATTTATTAATAATTGAACAATCGATTTTAAAATTTTCCTCTACCAAGGGTATTTTTTTTTATTCACGAGAGAGAGAGAGGAACATGTTAACAGACGTTGGGGGCCCATTTATACATCGAGGCCCACAATATATTATGTGCAGTGTTGTTGAAAGAATGAAAAGGTAGTTAGTGGCCATGTAACGGACCGAATATATAAACTCGTATCTTTAAAATGTTATTCACATTTTGCTGCTTCTAGTCATCTAATTATGACCTTTAAGATAAGAACATAGAAATTATGTATATTCATGTCAAAATTTGCCAAACAAAATTGCCCTATTTCACGCTGATTTCAAATTCATTGCGGCCTAATTGAAAATACAATTGAATTGTGTTTGTAGTAAAAGTCCATCATTTTGTATGATTTTAGGAGAATTTTGAATGTGAATATCAGGCTTTTTAGCTTGAATGGTACTTTTTCCATGGACAATATCTGTGAGGATTCTATTGTCTATGGTGCAAGTCTCACTAAGGGGAAGGACTCCCGCTTTAAGTGGGATATAAATCATTTGACATTAAGCTCAGCTCATCAAAGGGCAGAGAGGCTGGTATTCACTGAGGGGAAAGACCATTACTTTAAGTGAGATAAATCAATTTGGCATTAAGCTTGGGTAAAACTTAAGAGGGCATAAAAGCTGATACATGGAGAGGTATAATATGAATCCTCCGAATAACAATCTCGTACCTCGCCCAGATTTGCATGGTCAAATCCCATCATGCCATGTGTACATTGGCCTTAAATAATAAGACCGAGATATGCACCTCGCCTAAATTTAAGTAATCGAATCCTCTAGTGCCACGTGTCCATCACCCTTAAATTAGTAAAAAAAAAAAGAAGATAAAATTAACCAGGGAGGCGGGGACACACAGCAGGAATCGTTTGTTTAAGTTTTTGGCTGGATTAAATAAAGAATGTGATGAAGTTCGAGGCAAAGTATTTGTAAAAGATCACCGAAGAGGCAAGGAGTCAAGGACATTCAATTATTTCATGCACAGAGGTAGGCTTGAGCGAGCAATAATAGCCTCATTTTCCAATAAAAGTTGTTCTTAACAAAGGTAATTATTCAAGTAATTAATTATAATTATATATATAAATATGAGAAATGTTTCAATTTAGAATTTTAAGGTGCAGTTTAAGCGTTTTAAGTTTTAATCATTTAAAATCCCGCAGTTTTAAAATTTTTTCATATATTTTCCGCACTTTATGATCTCAGAGCAGAAAACTATATATATATCTATGAATTTGATGTTGAAAGTTGGAAAATCATGATTGTCTTGGGGAAAAATGCAGTTTTTAAATTTTAAAAAACCTTTTTAAGATCGCTCTCATATAGTATATAAGAATTTGTAATCTAAAAATTGTATCTTGAAAATCCGATTTAAATTTTTCCGCTGAAAAGATTTCGGCTCTCAAATCACGAATTGTCACAAATGATCTTCCAGGTTATGACTCAGGTTTGATCTACACTTGATGTGTGGGCGCCTTTATCACTACCAAAATAACTAGCACGAGAAAATTTTTCTCTTAACAATAGAGAAAAAAATCTTTTTCTCTGATATGTATAAAGTGGATGCTCTCTCTTTCTTTAGAGAAAATAAATCTTTTTATATATTCCTTTAGTGAAAACCCTAGCCTCTAAATAATTAAAAACAAAACCCACGATTACTTGTTTTTTTCTATATGAGACCCACCTTGTAAAATAATATAAGGTCTCTTACACACAAGCTAATTAAATGGAGTCTCCCACTAAATGATATATTTAGACTTTTGACCCAAATAGGTAGTTATCTTGTTTATTAATCCAGTAGTGGTGCAGTCAATTAAATAAGCTAACCCGAAGATCATTTGAGAACATATAATAGTAGCTATAATAATTAGGCCTGTAATTGAAATAGCCTAATTATATAATTCCAAATATACTTCATTAAAAGATTGGAATTGACCTCCATAATTATATGCTCGAATAATAATTCGTCCTGAGCCACATTGATTTCTTTACTGCACAATCCTTTGTACCACATCATTAATTAAATTGATATCTCAACTATCTAATTCATTTAATTACATCTTGTTCCTTGATACTTACTGGTTTTCTCTAATTATTATTTTCAACATACTAAATACTTGACACACTTTGGCCAGATAATTCTATGATCAAGTGCCGAAAACCTATCTAGAGATGTGTTGTACAAATTCTATATTGTTAATCCATAACTCCAATACTCATAATTGCTCCTATCAAGATACCAGATAATCTTGTCATAATTGTGTGTTGTATCCATTGGTAACTCAAATGAAATAACAATTACAATCATGAAATCATAACTAACTCAAGATTAAGATTACAGTAAAATCAATACCTATGAGATTTAATTAGTCTGACAGTCATTTCAAGGTTAATTAAATCTCATATGTGATTATATTCAATGTAGTCGTACTACATCAATAAATTCATACATGATTAAGACAAATCATTCAATGAATTAATTACAATCTATACGTAAATAAAATGCCTAACTTTATTTTTTAACTGCGAACTAAATTTATTTAATTATAAGATAACTTATATTTATGTCTTATGTGAATCCACATGGTGATCACATAAATACATATAATATGATTAAATAGACTTTGATCAAAATATTAATACAATTAAAATATTTAAATAAAATATCTCATTAATTTTATTAATCAGAAAAAATATTTATTATAATTAAATAAATATATATATTTTTTAAAAGCATATTTTTCTAACAGATTAGTGTCTCAAATTCAGTAATTTAATGCGTTTGATTCTATATTTCACGCACAACGATTAATATCATATCACAACATTTGAGAGCAACCTCTAATCTAAGAAGCACACTTGTATAATTGTATGTACAATATATATCGTAATTATTAACGACGGAACTAACTGAGGGCAAGTGGGAACAGCTGACACTTTAACGAAAAAGGTTCTCAAAAGTACATTCATCTTTAAAACCTCTCCTTCCCGATAAATTAAAGTTGCGACTCCTTTAATTATGTTCATTTTTTTTTATAAGCGGTCTCTACAAACAAAATTCAATTTGCATAAAGTGTCACGCTAGTGCCATGAGTCCGACCGGACCATTCATTGTTACCCGAAAAAGAAATTGTCCCCACGCTCTCTGTTATATGTATGTGGGCCTGTTTGGAAACTGTATGGAAGAAAATGGAAGGTGAGGCACCGACAGTTCACAGGGTACAAGCATATAAAAAAAAAGCGCCCTACTTTTGTGAGTGTCCTAGTTGGATGGAAGAGATAATGAGTCAGCGTCGCAAAAGTTGGCAATGAATTTGTGAATATGCTGCTGTTGCTTCCCCATTTCGGACGTGACTCGTTGTGTTTTTAAAGGATTCTCTTTAACAAACAGGTTATAAAGCAGATTAGATGGCTTACTCGCCAATGCAATGCCTACAACTCTATTAACTACTTTTGTCTCCTCATCTTTGTTAATGGAATTTCATTTGTCGTGCTATTAGTAGTCCTTAAAACTCTCGTTAACTGAAAGTAATTAAAGCACATATAATATAGGTGGCAAAATTTCAAGTTAGAGAGTTGATAGGAGTAGATTTATGAAGTGATTTCGATGGATTTTTATATTATATATATATATATATAGTATTTTTTTATTTGAGATTTTAAAGTACAGAAAAAAATTGAAAATTTTTTAAAATTATAGAGTTTTAAAGACTAATAACTTGAAACACTTAAACTACACAATTTATATATTTTTCCAATTATTCCCGCAATTTATAATTCTGGATTGGAACATTTTATATATATATGTGTGTGTGTGAAAATGATTACAATCTACATATATTTTATAATTTGGGATCTACTGACATTTTGTAATTACAAGCCACATATTGCTCTGTTTTGAAGGATACAAGTTGAAGGGCGATAAGAGTTAGAGTCTTCATTCAACCCATATAAATATTTATAAGTATATTTGAACAATCTCTGGTCTATAATATAATTGCATGAATTTATATTCTTAATAGATATTTGAACCTAATTTTAGGTAAGATTATTTACACTTTAAAATATATTTTGAATACTCATTTACTAGGAATACTCATTTACTAAATTTAAAAAAATTAACTTTTACTTTGTACACTCTTAAAATTTTAAATTTACGCACAAAGCTTGTTATTTATTTTTTCATTCGTTCGTAGCACAAACACCCAAGCCAAGCTTTTATAGCTTTCAATATCGGTTTAACTATTTACACTGTACCAATTGTACAATAATTATCCTCATATACTTGCAAATTATATCCATCAAATCTTGAAGAACAAATTAATAAGTAGTTTTTTCCTTTTTTTTCCGGGAATCAAAACAAGAAATAAGAAATTTTAAAATAATAAAATATGAATTTTTCCCTAGTCACGGGGAGATGATTTTCAGGCCTTTACCAAATAGATGTCAATCATTGAGTTTAATAGTTTTGAAAAGTGATATGATATATATGTGTCTTTATTATGAAATAAAATAGTGGAATTCGATTTAGTTCTGAAAGGAAAATTGATTAAATTATTATGATTTCTACATCATAAAAATGGTGAATTGATTAGTTTTAAATTAGTATATTATTTTATGGGTGAATGCTCTAGAACAATTATTTAGTTATTTATATTAAAATGTCCATAACGAAAAATAACATTATAGGTATATTAGCCATATAAAATTTTACAAAATGGAAAGGCTATTTCAACCAATTAATTTTCTTTCAACGTCTACTTTTTTAATTAAAATAATTATTAAATTATAACTTATTATTTTAATTCACTAATTATCATAAATCAAAAAACTACTCTTAATTAACTACTTTGTCAAAACCTAAACTAATTTCTCTCTCTTTTAATTTTTCTTCTTTTTTTTATTCTTTCTTGCTAAATAAACTTGTCTTTCTCTTTGTTTTCACTGAAATATTATTAGTTCTTATCTATTATTATTATTATTATTATTTAGAGTTTGTGATTCCGAGATTTGACCCAAAAAAAAATCTAATGGATTTAAAATGGTATAAAACTTTTATTTTTTAATTTTTACATGATGGATATTGATCCCTTTATTTTGTTTAGACTGCAATAGGGTTGAATTTGTTCATCATGAACAATTTTATTTGTTAAATGTAATATTTACTTCATGTTTCATTATAAATTTTAATAAGAAAAACAGATCAAAAGAGAGAGAATAAAGTCAAATAACTAATTGATAAAATTATATTTTCACAATAAAAAATTTAATTCAAAAAATATAATGAGAAATTTAATAGGTGTTAATTTTTTTTTAAATGTAAATAATCTCATCTAGAAATACTTAAAACAATTTATTTTTCTTTCTTTTTTTTTTCCAATCATATGGCCTCCCATGTGAAAGGTTCACATGCGAATGCTCTAGTAACCGAGAGATGCCATATGTTTTGGTGATAATTATGAAAAAGTAGTTCTCTAGTCATATTTCATCAAACACTAGAAGGGCATCCAAACCAGGCAGGCAGCCTTGCTTTTAAAGAATATACCTGTAAAAACATGTCATGATATTTTCACAAATTTTATTCGAGGTAAGAACATTCCATGTGCAATAATTGTAGGCCTTGAATCAAACAAACTTAACCGATGTGAGCAACTCATTTTAACTGATTTACTAACAAGCACAAATTAGCGAGATATTTTGCCATTGCGGAGTTGCCATTATCATATCCTTGCAGTATAAACCCAAAGCTGAAACCTGGCATCATTCCAGCAACTTTGGGAATCATAGCATGAACTGCTGTGAATGGTGAATTGCCAAAAAGATCATTAACTTCCAAGCTCAAGCTGTGTTTCTGCCACAACTTTCAGGACTGAAAAAGTACCAAAAATCTATTCGGTTCATCATATGCCATACAGAGTCCAGAGACGAGATTTCTAAAAATGCAGAAAGAGTTCAAAGACTTCAAACAATTTACAATGTAAGATACCCTTTAAGGAGCAACTGCTCGATAAGTCCTCAAATAAAACCTGATTGCGTTGAGCAACAATTTTGGACAAATGAACTGCATATGAAGATAAACAAATCAACAATACATGATCATGCAAAAACTAGTTCTGTCCGTGGATCGCAGAAATAAGCGAGAAATACAAGTTACAGTATCTCCCCTCAACAGTAAAGGAATTCAATCTTGACCAACATCTAACCTAAGTTGTGTTACAGCTCCATCCACCATCCATCCAAATTCATAAATGAATTAGCTTAAAAAATATGGACAAACAATGACAGCCACTCTTCTCAGATCACCAAGAACTCGACTCTCAACCAATAAAATTCACCAAAAATCCTCATTCCAGCAATCCACACCATCTACACTCTCCAGTCAATCATCCAAAGCAATTAAGCAAAAGAATTAACACTCTTGACTTGCTTTCAATTCCACTGAGAACACATAAACCAGACAATAAAACACACATAAAAGCAGAATTCTTCTAATTAAATTTTTTTTTCCCAAAACAAATTACCAAGTACTAAATCTATCTGACTTGATTACAAGAAATCCACTAATCCTAAATAAGCTAAACTAAAGAAGGGGGAAAAAAAATTAAAAAGGACCTACTAAAACTACTCTACCCTTTATCTACAGGCTTGACACCCAGCACCCCAAGCTCAATCCCCATCATTTGCTTCTGTCTCCTCATCTCCACCACTTTTCTATGCGAGTTCGAGTGCAACTCGCTCGAGAACGTCGGGCTGTTTGCCGGCCGGTACTCCGGCACCAGCCTGCCGGACTTAAACCGAACCCCACAAGCATTACAAAGCGTCTTTGGACCCATTGGCCCAGCCCGCCATTGCGGGGTCTTCTCAGCGCCACAATGCTGACATTTTCTCCCTATAATCACTTTCGAAACAACCGGTTTCGCAGCTTTCACACTCCCGTGAACACTCCCCCACCAAGCCTCCTGGTTCAGAAGCTCGCGGCGGCAACGCGTGCGAAGCTTGCTCCGGGCACGCACCGGCACGCGCAGGTTCCCGCAGCAGTTCATAATAATGCCGTTGCTATTGTTGTTACCATTGGTGATAGTGCTGCCATTAGTGCTTGTGCTTGAACTGCTGTTGCTGTTTTCTAGAACCGAATTTGGGCTTTGCTGCTTTAAGATGTTGGGGTTAGAGGAAATGTCGACGAATGTTTCAACTGTCGGAAAGTTCGAGAGCCATTCGAGTTCTTCTTCTACACATTCCTGTAAAATGCGACGAAACAGTGAGTTGACTCGGGTTTCGGTCGACACGTATGCAAGCGTATAAACTACGGGGATGTAGACAAGTGGGAAATAGAATGTTCAACTATTAGGGCAATATTGTCTTTTTATGTTGATTAGGAGTAAATGGCACGCGTATGATTTGTCAAATCGCTGTACATTTATTGGAGTACCGCTAACCGCGTGAGATACAGCTAAGAAGAATAATGACACCTGAACGTTAAATTCCACAAATACCCTTCAAGAATTTATTTTTAGGAAGGGCAAAACTGTCTTTTGAACCATCCATCATATCTTGTCTGCGCTACCGGTCAAACGGCATGATTTTCACGCCGAGTACTCGGAAGAAATCGCCGAGTCACCCGGCACAAACCCTAAACCCAGCAGAGTCAAGGCCGAGTCAGCGCAAAACTCGGCCTCTCCGTCTCTATCTCTCTCTCTCTCTCTCTTTTTCTCTCTCGACCCAGAAACCCCAGAAGAGAGGGAAATGATGGGTATCAACAAAAAACTTACAGGGAACAGACGGTCAGTATCATCACCGGCTTCGAAAACGTCAAAGTCACAACCGTTTCGGTTAACGGACGACAAAGCGTTTCTGGGTCTCTTGTTGGGCTTCCCGCACTCCTCGTCGTTTATGTTGAAGTCGAGAAGGTCGTCTATGCAACAAACCTGCAAGTCCAGGGACTCCATTTTTTAAAGAGAGAGAAAAGAGTTTGAAACGAATGTGTTTTTGTTTAGAAAGAGAAATGAGGGTTTCTCCTCTTTTAACTTTATTTTGTTGCGTTTCTAATTTATTTTTATTTTATTTTATTTTTTCTTTGGAAGGGAACGAGGGGATGTCGTTTTTTGGCCAATTTGCAATTATTTCTTTTTAATAACGTACACTCGGCAAAGATCTCCTGTGATCGTGCCTACCCAATCACAACCGTCCGATGCATTCACTGAATGATGATTATATTTTCCAAGTTGAGATGGGCCCTACTAACGGTAATTAAGGAAAAAGATTAGAAAAATGCACCGTACTTATGATGAACGTGATAATATAAATTGTGGGTCGATCTTTTAGTTAATTACCTCACGTGGATATTCCGACTTTCCATTATTCCCTTTTCCAGATTAGTGGCAAAACGGTAAATATTGGTCAACAAAGAGGGTAGTTTGAAAAAATGAAAAGCGGGAAGGTACTGGCCGCTTACGCAACACAACGGCCTGCCCAGAAAGGACGACCAAAACAAAGCTGTTCTCTCTCTCCCCCAATGAGCTTCAATAAACACGTCAATAGACCAATGAGATTGTAACACGTGGAAGTTAAAAAAATTAGTTTTTACGTTGAATTATTTGAAGTTAATTCATATTGACCTTTGAGTCACAGACACCGCACGTGGCGGCGGGGATCTTGTGACTCTGTACTTTGCACCTACATAAGAAATTAGTCCAAGTGGGTTAAAATGCACTTAATCTGAATATCTGTTGGTGTTTTTTATTTTATTTGATGATATTTGAGAAAGTGGGGCCCATGAAGGGTGTATCTTGCTCTTGCATGTGAGAGGGGCCCACTCCCCATGTTACCCAATTGGGTAGTAGGTGGTAGGATGAGATGGAGAAGGCCGCTTTACACGTTATCATGAACGTGAGAGTCACGTGATATGAATGAGAATCAAACCTCGTTGAAGATTTATCAGAATTAGTATCGGTAATACACTTGCAAATTGCGATGCAAATTTACCACTTATAACGAAAATTGATAAGGCTTAATAACAAATTATCAAGCAATTTTATGAGATAATATCGTATTATCTATAATGCTATTGACATATAAATCTTTTACCCCAACTTTTTAAGGCTAATATTATTGTTATCCAAATAATGTCATATATACAATGAGTATATTCTTTAGTATTAGATTATCAATGCAATTCATATTTCAATAAGTATACCAAACCTTCTAGATCAACGTTTAGCAAATATATAAGGACTCGAACTCTTGCAAGACCTCCAATTCTTATAAGACTATTAGAAAATGCACATGAACAAATTTGAGCTCAAAATAGATAAAATTTATTTTTAAGTATTTAAAAGAATATCTACTTTTCTTATATATGCGAGTCATTTGACTCTCACTTTTTATCTATAGTTAAGGTACTTTTTTTTATTTGCTGATTTAATTGACTTAACTTCAATGAGTTAAGTCATTAAGAACTTGTTTGAAATTGCTTTTGAGAGGCTTAAAAATAATTTTGAAAAATTTAAAAGTTAATTTTGGTGTTTTCTTAAAAAAAATAAAATTATTTTTGTCAAATCGACCCTCCTATAACTGATTTTGAAAATTTAGGAATAAATTGCTTTGAGAATCAATTTTATACTTGAGAAATTATTATTTGTATACCCTTAGTTTACTCCATTATCAAAAATACTACAACACTTTAAAGGTGTATCAATCGTCCACCCTAAATTGACAAAATGTATCAGCTGACCACTAAATCGTTAGTTGCTGTTTAAGTATGATGACGTCAGAAGGGTAATTTGGTCTTTTCATATGATACAAGTGATAATTTAAGAGTATACAAGTGATAAAAATAAAATTTAAGGGTATACAAGTGATAATTTTCAAGGGTAAAATCGTCAATGTATTATAATTATGTTAACTTTCAAACGACAACTAATGGTTTGGTGGTTAGCTGATACATTTTGTCAACTAAAGATGGATGATTGATACACCCTCAAAGTGTTGTAGTATTTTATACTTTAGTACAATTCTATAAATATCTTTAAAATTATTACCTAAACCCAAAATTATCCTCATTCAAATTGGAAACAAAATCAATATTTTAATACATTTTTATTATAATTCAATAATATCATTTTGTAGGTCGAATTATTATTAAATTTGTTTCGCTATATTATAAATTTAATTTTCAATTTTTTAAGATGAAAATAAAAAAATAAAATCAGTATATTATAAATTTTATTTTTAGTAAACATTATTATAATGCACAATTAAAAGTATTATATATATGTATAGGTAAATTTCATCATACATTATGTACATTTTATTTATTTCTTTTCTCTCAGCAGTTTAAAAATAAAATTTACCAAATGTCCATAACTGATTATTTTTGCAACACAGCTAACAAAAATTATTTTAAAAGTTACAATATTCTCAAACTAGCCCTAAATCTTTTTTTTTTAATTTATTGACAATTTTCAATTATTATGTTATTAAGTCAATTTTTTTAGCTTTGTACTTAATCTAAAAAATTTGAATAACATCATTAAAAAATATTCTATAAAATATCCCTATATAGTTAATTAATTTTTATCCTTACCCAAGTAAAATGTATTAATCAACATTATTACTTATTCTATAACTTGTGATAATATAGTGGTATGCTATTTTATATATATGTGATAACATACTGGTAGACTATTTTATTCTCTTCAAATTAGTATTATTAATCCTTATAATCTTTTATGAATCTTTTTTCCTATGGAAATACTGTAAACTTCAATAAAATTAATTAATATATGCTAATTTAGAATATTAAAGGGTTGTATTCAATTCAACATAATTTATATTATGATAATATATTATCTTATTATATTTTCTGAAATGTTTATTATTTATTTAATATTTATAATTTATAAGGTAACAAATGTAAAAATAGTTTTTTAAAATCTTTCAAGTAAAAAACAAAAACAAAAAAAATTAACACTTATATTTAGTGATTCAAACCCAAAAAAGAAAGAAACAAATATGTCATTCGGATTTTGACATTTAACTTTATTCAGAATTTATATTAATTTAGTCAATTCAAATTTTAGACCCAAAAAAAAATGTCACCTAAACCTTTTGTAAAATAATATTGTTGGGACTGAGAACAAAGATTATTTTAGCAAGTTTAATTGTTTATCAATAAATGGATAATTTAATAACTTATCAGTAAATAAATAATTATTAGTTTAAGAAGACTTTTTTATGTGATTACTTCTATGATCTTCATATAAGTACTGTTTCTTTGACCAAGATTCATATATGAATTTCAAAATTTATCATCTATATACAAGAAATATTGATAAATGTTATGAACATATACATATAAGTGCAAAAATTAATGTAGTATATCGCACATAGCATAAAATTCTTGTACATACTTTTTTAAATTTAATAACTTAGAAGATAGAATATTCAAATACTTAAAGTACATAGAACAAAACTTTATAAATATGTTGGTCACTAGTTTTATTTTTAGCCTCAAATTATCAAGATGGATTCTTATGAATTGAGAAAATTGAAGTGGTCAAGAAAATCTCCTAAATATCATGAATTTTACATGTTATTTATTATTAGTATTTTTATATTTGTCTAATTATTAGTTTATATTTTGATTGCACCCTAAATGATTTGAAAAGAAATTATTATTTTATGTATTTAGCGAGATTATTAATTTAGGTCCTGTTTGAAATTAAGGTGTTGTAGCATGTAGAAAAAAGTTGTAACTATTAAACAAAAGTTACTAGTATGTAATAAATATAATTTAGACAAAATGATTAAAGATATCATATATTTTTCATCATATAAGTGAAAAATCATATCGCCATGCTATAACGGTTAATATTTACCGAACACTTTAATAATGTAGTTTAAAAGTTATAACTATCTAAACTCAATCTCAAACAAGTTCTTAGCACATTAGCTAAGTTAGGATTGAAAATATTTTATTATTTAATCAAAATTATTAATTATTTATTTTTTTAACTTTATATAAGAAGGAAAGTGATTTATTATCCGACTGTTGAATGATGAGTAATTTCCAACAGTATGTAATATGATATAATATTTATAATTGGAAAAAAATAACACTAAAATTAGATAGCATTCCTTAGAAATAGCAACATAGACTTTCTGAAGAGAACATGCAAATTAAATGAGCCATTTGAACTTGCAGGGGCACTAAAAACGTAACCAATTTTGGATATGATACGAGGATTATAGCGGCCCCTACTCTTAAAATTACAATACAATTTTATAATAAAAAAGTTGTCTCCAAATATTTTGATATAGTTCATCTACAACTTAGTTCGGATGAAGTTAGAAGTCTGATGAGATTAATTTAGTCTAAAGAAGGATTATTATTATTATTCTTAAATTAAGAGAAATTTTACTCTCTCATTTAAAGAATTAATCTTAATCATTTATTAAAGGGCAGGTCTATTTGCACTCCAAAAATTATTTTGAATATTCTATTACTTCTTGCACTCATCTATTAAGTTTAATAATTTAAATTTAACTTTGTACACTCATAAAATGTCAAAAGCATCCTAACTTAAACCATTTAATTAATTTAGTGAAACAACATGAAATCTATGATGAACAACAAAATTAAAAGTTAAAAAATTAGTATATACTTACAAAAAATGGAATCAAGTCAAGTTGTGAACAAATTCTTTAACACAATTTTAGTTATTAGTTTTGTTTACTAAAGAATATTTTTAATTTATTTTTACACTCATTTCTTTGCCTACAAAACAATTGCCAAAAAATAAATCCAATTCGCAGAAGAAGTTAGGCTATGCTGCTGCTGGATGGAACAATTGATTTGGCTTCAATTTGCGCTTCCTCTCCCTCTTCCAAGCAGATATATAAACATCTTGATAATACTTTAATTTAACTTAATATTTTGAAAAATCAAAACAGTCTCTCAAATCTCGTAGTTAAAATATTTTAAAAATAGCGATTTACTTATTATTCAAACAAGTTTTGTTCAAGATGTTAGAAATAAAATTTTTAATATTTAAAGCAAAAAAAATTTATAGATTGAATAATGAATGCTCAAAATAATTATATTATATTAATTCATAATAAATTATCTTTAATAGTAGTTATTATAATTGGTCAAAATAATTTTTAAAATGTAAATAATCCCACCCTTTATTAAATTACATGAAAGTTTATTCGTACACTTGAAGAATCAATCTTGATAAAGAACTCATGAGATATCAACCACCTCACCAAATGGCAAGTGAGTGGTTCACAAATTATTGCCCCATTTACAATTGTTATTAACGCCATGCAAGTTGGAACTGCATAAAATGAGTGCCCATATTAGTTTAAAATGTTGGACCGACTATTTTGAAAGAATCAACAGGCAGAAACTTTGATAAGGACCCATTACGTTCGGAATATCAAAGGGGATTTATTATGTCTCTTTGTTTGGTTATAATCAAAAGTTAAAAAAAAAAAAAAACTGTTTAACAGATTTTAATTATCCTAAAGTTTTGAATAAATAAGTTAATGATAGTATCAATACTTGTAGTTATCAAGTTGCCGGCGGCTTCTTCCACTCTTCGAATTTTTTCTTCTCCTCAAGTCACTGCAAAAAATATTACTTATAATTGCATTAATCTTCGATTACAATATCTTTGACTTTCGTGTTTCAATTTAATTAGGTTTTTGTTGAAAAATAATTTATTTGCATGCATGATTGAGTTATTTAACTGTGTTTTCTGGTATCTTCAGTAAGGACGCCAAGTGGCCGTGCATGGCGAGTATGACATTGTGACGATGCGACTGAAAATCATGATGCTTTCAAAATAGACAGGAGCATTTTCAGTCGCATCAAAACGTATATCAAAATTAACGATGAAAAATGCCAAAAATATTTATCTCTAATTAAAACAAAGAATAATTTTCGGTGGAGATATCTCTTGTTTTAAATAAGTAAAATATATTTTATTCTTTAGTATATTGAAATTGGTGTTCTTTTATGTTTTCATTGGGATACTCTTACTCATTTTGTCAAGTATAAAATTGAGATAGATTTTTTTTGTCTTAACCAAGATGTATTTTGGGGAGAGCCCCAACTGTGAGAACCACCTTTAAGTCTGTACCATAATTCAGATTAGAAGTCTCTGCTCAAATCAGAAGGCATATGTTCTCCCAATAAAGACGACTTCCCTGTGACTCGAACTGGGGAGCAAACACAATTAAGCCACTTAAAGAAACTCAATTACAGCCAACACTTTGTTGGTTAGATAGGTTAAGTTTTTAAAGAGCGATAATGTTTTTATTGGGATACTCATACTCATTTTGTCATTGTAATTAACTTAAAAAAAAATCGACACGGCCCACCAAATTGGTGGGTCGTGCCATGCCGGCCTATGAGCTCGTGTAGATCAATATTTGTCGGCACAGCTCATTAGCCATCATTAAAAACACCTGTATTTGAGAAATTATTTACATATATTAAATTTTATTTGAATATTTATTTAGTTTGAGATTACCACTATGTTGCCTATTTAATATTGACATTTTTATTTTTTAACTGAGGGATTGGCCTTTTCACACAGGAAAAGGTCACGTTATTGGTAAATATTAATTAACCACGAAAAGTCACCACATAATGTGGTCATTTGGGGTTGAGGTAGCTCACCTATCATTTTGACTCACATTTTTCATACGAAGTGTGTGAGCTGTCTCTCAAGGTCGCAACCAGCAAAGCCAGCAACTAGACAGCAACACTCATGAAAGGAAAAATAAAATTGTTAATATGTGGTACAGATTCAATAGTAGCTACGGCCTGGCCAGGTTGTATAAACAGAGATCAATAAATCAACATTAATATTTTTGGTTGTTTCCACCTTCGACGGAACCAGAACCTCCTCAAGAATTGCGATTCGAAAGTATAGTTGTAAGTAGGATTTGCATAGTGTCGGTGATAGTTAAGGATAATTTGACATCATCGACACCATTACTTTTAAATGCTGTATTTGTACATGTAAATTGAGTCTCAAAATATACTTGTTCACTTTATTGAATAAAAGCATAAGTTTCAGAGATTATAATAGTTAGTTAAATTTAGAATTTATTATGAAATCAATTCTAAAATTTATAATTTGTAACTGGTAATTAAATTCTTAATTCGGTCAATTAAATTTAGATTTTAATATAAAATTAAATCCTGAACTTAAGATGTATTTAATGAGTTTGGGAAATTTAATCAAAAGTTTAATAGGCAGCGTTTTTAACTATATATTAAGAGCATCGGATACAGAATTTATAATAGTCGAATTTATGGATGAAAATGCCCCTCACAAAATTCTATAAATTGGCAAATTCTTCTACATCCCTTCTAGAGGGGAAATTTATAAAAATAACCTAAAAAATTATTATTTTCACAACTAACCCCCTCAACTTTTTTCTATCAACATTAGTAAAAAATTCTCCCAAGTGCTGAAAATACCTCTCCTATAACTCCTCCCTCTCCCTCCTCTTGTTCCCTCTCTCTCTCTCTCTCTCTCTCTCTCTCTCTCTCTCTCACCGCCGAATTCTCTCCCAACATGTTCACTCATTGCTAGCAATTTCCCGGAATCCATTCTCGGTAGCCAATATCACCAAAATTTTGGTCAAAAGCTAAAATTAAAGGTTAGGTAAAAAAACCATAGATTTCTATTTTCTATTCTTCTTCTATGTTGTGATTTTTGTGTTGTGTTGATGATGGTGAATGAAGATTGAAGGTTTTGTGGTGTTGATTGCATGAGTGAAGTTGTTGGTGTGGTGCATGGATGAAGAAGTTGCCGTGGGTGTGGATTAAATTGTGATGGCGTGCGATCTGCGATTAGGTGCGACAAGCAGTTACCATTTTTTTTAATGTGAAGTTGGTGCGACAAGCACCTGTTGCACTAAATTTTTGCGACATGTGCCTGTCACACCAAGAGATAGTTTTAGTGCAACTCACTCTTGCCTGTTGCACCAACATACAATCACACTGAAACTCTCGTCGCACGAAATCAAATTGACTCTATTTCACTTTGTTAGAATCGTGTCGGATTGGTGTTGGATATGAATGGATTCCATTATATTTGATCGGAGTTCACTTTTACTGTTCGTCGTCGTCATTTGCCGTTGCCGTTTGCCGGTGATGATTCAAGAATCCAAGGCTGTGTTTGGTTTGATAAAGAGGGAGAAGAAAAGTTGCGTTTGATTTGATAGACAAGGGTAATTTGGGAAAAAAATCTTGTGTTGGGCTAATTATACTATGAAAAACTTTGGAGGGCTAATTGTGAAAACTACAAAATTTTTTGAGTTATTATTGTAAATTTCACTTTCTAGAGATATGAGAGAGTGTATCTAGTGGAAATAACGGGAAATTTTTTTAACCCTCTAAATTTTTTTCTATCAACATTAGCCAAAAACCCTCTCAAGTGCCGAAAATACCCCTTCCATTCTCATCGAGCTTCCTCTCTCTCTCTCTCTCTCTAACTAACGATTTCTCTCCAAAGGTGGTCACTCATCGCCGGTGGCTTCCCGAAGTCCATTCTTAGTAGCCAACATCACCAAAATTTCGGTCAAGATCTGAAATCAAAAGTTAGTTTAAAAAACCCTAGATTTTTTGAAGTAAGTTATATTTTCTATTTTTCTTTTATGTTGTCGTTTTCTTGTTATATTGGTGATGATGAGTGAAGATTGAAGTATTTGTGATGTTGATGGCATGGGTAAATTTGTTGGTATAGTGCATGGGTGAAGATTGAAGTTGCCGTGAGCTCGGTGTCGGCAGGCATCACACTTGATCAAGTGTGACAAGAGAGTTTCAGTGTGATTGTATGTTGGTGCGACAAGCAACATGTCGCACCAAGAGTGAGTTGCGCTGAATCTGCTTCTCAGTGCAATAGACGCATGTCGCACCAAAATTATGCTATCGGCAGCCTGCCGCACAAATTTAGTGCGATAGGATATATAATTGCACTAAAACTCTCTTGTCCACGAAATCAAGTTGACAAAACATCTCTTAACACTTAGTGATGCAAAGATAAAGTATAAACAATCTAAAAATCATTTCATCAAACACTTAATATGCAATATTTTTACAAAATCAATTTCCTTTTAATTAGCTTACCTAGGTTTTGGGCTCTATTTAACTTTGTTAGAATTATGTCAGATTGGTGTTGGATTCGGATGAATTCAACTGTATTTAATCGGAGTTCTCTTTTACTGTTCGCTGTTGTCGTTTGCTGTTACCTGTGATGATTCAAGAGTGCAATACTACATTTGGTTTGATAAAGAGTGAGAAGAAAAGTTACATTTGGTTTGATAAACAAGGGTAATTTGAAAAAAAAAACCTTGTGTTTGACTAATTATGCTAGGAAAAACTTTAGAGGGTTAATTGTGAAAATTGTAAAAAATTTTGGGTTATTTTTATAAATTTCTAGGAAATGATTGGAATAAAATTGGTAAATAGAAGAATTGAATTAGATAATCTTCTACCTCCTCCTTTGTCGTACTTATATTTTGATATAGTTCAAACACAATTAGGCATTCACTATGAAATAACTTGGTGATGCGCCAGAGTTATTCATTACTAGGCCTCAGTTTGCATTTTATTTTTTTTCCTTATTTTATGTTAGTATTTCATTGAAATAATTATTACCATAGTTGTAATCTTTATTATTTTCGAAAGTCTTAATTTGTGACTTGTATTTTCCAAATATTTTCCTCCTACATGTGTATTCTATGTATTTTCCCTACAACAACTACCTAAATTCACTTTAGATAAATCAAAATTGTTACAAAAAATGAGTTAGACATTGATATGTTGTATCTTTTAAGCCATTTTGTATTTATGAAATAAAAATTAATACTGTATAGTAAATATGAATTAAAATTAATAAAGGTATTATATGCTTTTTATTATATAAGAGTGGGATTAAATTAATCTAGCTTTCAAGTCAGAGTAACTAATATTTACCAAGCACTTTAGTAATATAATTTAAAAGGTATAGCCAACCTCAATATTGGACATGATTTTAACCTAAATCTAAAATTATGACTCCTTAAAAGCTTTTTGAGTTATTGTATTCAATTTTCTACCTCGAGATACCATGTACCCTTTTGAGTTGATACACTAAAGAGTGAATTAGTTGAAAGAAAGAGGATTTTGTACCTTATGCCCAAAATTAAAAAAAAAATGAATGAGAGGTTTTGTCACACTTGTTCAAAAATTTACCTCTAAATAATATATATCACATTATCAGAGTGATTCATGAACATAATGTTGACATCAACCAAATGACTCTACTAAAACACTCTCATATATTTGGCAATAGTTAAAGTGTTAAACCAAATCGTATTTATTGAACCAAAAAAAACATCACTGTCATCTAATTGAGATGATAAATTTTCTTGTACTAAAAACATGAGTTTTAAAGTTCGAATTTGTTCACATGGATGGAGAAGAAATTGGGTTACATTTAGCCTAAATAATAATAATAATAATAATAATAATAATAATAATAAATTACCTTATCCTTTTTATTTTTCTATTCTCATCCCTCAGTTATTCATCCAATTTTAGCTAAGTTGCAAATACAAACAAGTCTCTAGATGTAGTTGGGCCTTCAGGCCTTCTTTCCATATTTGAGGGAAAATCAAATTGGGCCTCATGTGCCTATTTAGATTTTAGCTATTTCTGCATCATATCTTCTCAAATCTTGTACCCTGCTTGCTTAATGTTTCAATATATATAATATGCACTTACAAAGTACCGTTTGAGATTAAAATAATCTAATTGGTATTATTGTGCTAAAAGAAAAAGTAGGTATAGCATAAATGTAAAATTTTCTACCATGTAGATAATAAAAAATTTATCACTCAAATTTACTCATTGCGTTAAAAAAAAAAATCACTTCACTGGGGAATTACATATACTCCATAATACATGTAATGAAATATGATAAGATTCATAAAGAAATATAATAGAATTGTCTCTCTAATAAAATACTCAAGTTATAAGATGATGTTAAAAAATGTAATTAATTTTTAGGCTGCTTACAAAACACCACCAATCTTTTTTGTCAAAATTTTGTAACATTACAACATCAATTCCACGCCACAAAAAAATATAATTACATGGTGGGGTTCCTTACTTCCTTTACTTAAATAATTTCAGACTTAAAATTATGAAAAATTAAGTCAAGGAGACCCAACCCAAATTTTGATAATAAAATAAAAAGACAATATATTTTTTTCATTATAAATATAGAAAATGTTCATTGTATTTTTTTCTAACAATAAATGGTTTACGCAATTTAAAAAGCTCTTTTCTATTTTTAGAATGTAAAGAGGTTGACAAAACTCAAATTGAAACTAAAACCAATCAAATAAAACTACTTACAAAATTACTTGACAAGTCTTGGGCTTTTTTTTAATAAAAAAACTCTTAATCACCCATCCCATTCCTGAATTCCTAACATGTCAATATAAAAGTTATCATATGTTTACTAATCAGTGATTAAAATAAACTAGAATTAGAATGAAGTGGAATAAAAATAAGTTGGAATCAAAATGAAGAATCGGATTCAGAACAAATTGTTTATTTTAAAAGTGGGAATCAAAATTATATTGAGCTGTATTATCATTGATATGTTTACTTTATTTTATAATCAGAATAGATTGTTACAAGTTACTAAACCGACCTTAATTAAGTACTGTCATTATTTTGTTATTATTATTAGTATTATTATTATTATAATTAATACTTATTATTATTATTATCATTATAATTAATACTTATTATTATTATTCCTACAACTACTAATAATAATAATATAAAAGAGGATAAAAATAAAAATTTAAAAATTTAAGTAGAGATAATATAACCACATTAGAGAGTAAGATTCCTACTGTTAAATGAAAACTCTAATAGTCATTATAAAATTTTAGATGGGGCTCCACTTTAATTCATATTTCACCTGCCGTTTAGGTAAGTAAGAGTATTTTTCATTCTCATTCAGAATTGTATCGATAGGAAGAAGCAAACGACAGTCCATTAGCCAAAACGTCATCGTTTAGCTCTTTCATTACAAAAGCTAGTCCATTTTATCTCCCCTTCCACACGTGGCAGCCCCGGCAACAACGCCAACCTCCTCTAAAGCTGAACTCCTCCTCAGACAGTCCTTCAATTCAGACAAAGCGAGAAAAGAAAGAACTTTGATGTCCTCTGTTCCTGATTCTGTTTCCATTGGCAGAACTGATTGAGATGAATTTATAATCACACCTCTTTCAGAACCCCAGAAAAAAAAAGGAAAAATAAATAAATATGCAGAATTTGGCGCCCCATAAGCCAGTCATTTCAAGAACAAAGCTTCCCTTATTATTAGCTGTTGATTCTTTGCCATCTCGTGCTAGCTTATTGAGAAGAATCCCCATTTCACCCTCATGTAAGTTTCCAGTCAAATAATTCAATTTCTATAAATTTTTATTTTTGGTTTATTACTTTTAGCACTTGTTTTAACAATTTGCAAAATCTCTGTGTGTGTCTGTCTATTTATATGTAGTAAGATGTAGGGAATTATCAAGGTTGAATTTATCACGTGGAAAATTCATAGTTCAAGGATCTAATATTGGTGTGGGATCTGGGGGACATGAAGGTAGCAACGAAAGTGAGAATCAAAAGATATCTGGCAATTCATCTGAAATGTGAGTAATAAAGCTGTTTAATGATGTTTAAGCAAAGTATTTGGGTCATGATAGAGCTCTATGTTTAGCACTAGCTCGTGATTGTAAGTATGTTTGTGAATTTGCAGTCAGAAGGCTCCTAGTCGTATTCCGTATCCTGTGTCTATAGCCCTTGTGCTTCTGGGATGTGGTTTGGTATTTTCATTGATTGCCTTTGTGAAAGGAGGACCAACGTTGGTTCTAGCTGCGATTGCAAAGTCAGGCTTCACTGCTGCATTCTCGTTAATATTTGTCTCTGAAATTGGGGACAAGGTAGCTAACTTAACATACACTTGCTTGTAATATCTCTATTTCGCTATTTTCGCTAATATTTGTTGATGCATTTAATATACTGCAATTGTTTGTATCAATTTGCTGAAAATTTTCAATTTAAGAATTCACTGTGTTCAAGTACTTAAGATTTTGTCTCTAAGGATACGTCATAGGTGGTTCTATATATACACTCCTACAAGAAAAAAGCTGGGAAAACTAAAAATGGAATGTTCTAAGATAAGCCTGGAAGAAGAAATTTAACGGGCTAAAATGGAAATAAAGAAAAAAAACCTTAATTGTACATCAAGAACATTGCTATGCTTGCTTGATGTGCTTGCTTTCATATTTCCGGAACAACTGTGGACTTTTGTGTCTTGGTGAGCAAGTTATGCCCGCTAACCAACTAAGTAACCCTTTCCAGACTATATACCCTGATGAGTATACCAGTTATCGGCTTGAAATGAAGAACAGTTGCAGTAATCAATGGAAATTGATATGCTTAAGATAGCAAATAAAAGCAAAGGATTCGTATAATGATAAATAGTAGTGACCAATGGAAATACTTCTTATGGTATCTGCAGCAAGTGCAGGTAAATTACAAAAAATAATAGACTGCTTTAAGAGAAAAGTATCTGAAACTAATTTCCAAAAGTGCAAGTGATTAGTTGATACCCTTCATGAACCTCTGTATGCTTGAAGATGTGCAAATGAAGGAATAACTCTTTCGAACACGTTCTTCCATGTCTAAATAGCTCTATGGCTAAGAAAATAGAAATAAAAATACTGTACAAAGTTGAATTGATCTGCTACTTGCTACTGTAATCCTGAGTTTAACAAGAATTCTTCTGAAAACGTGCCAAAGAAGTATGATTAGACATAGATCTTAGAGCTTAGACCTTATGGCTACTCTTGGCATAGCATTTCTTTGTTCAATTGTTGGTATATTTTTCTTTCACAATGTTGAGGTTTGTGGGTTGACCTGTCATCTGTCAGTAGGCCTATATGAGGAGAGTTTCATTAGATTGAGTTTTGGGCACTTTAATACTAGGAGTAGCTTCTGCATTTTGCAAATGATTTGAGGGGTGATAAAGTTTGTAAACTTCATTTGCTTTCTGTGGGGTCTTCTTGAGTTGAGTTGGTTTGATTTGCATTTTACTAATTGCAAAGTCATGTGGTTTAGCGGCCGAAAGCTTAATCAAATAAAATTAAAATGGAAGGCTGATGATGGTTTAGTTTTTTTTTTTTTTTTTTTTTAACGTGCATTTTGTTCATATTCTATATCTTTTCTTGTCAATTTGTTCATTATCTGTATACTATCTTTGGTAAACCTAGTTTCTCATACTTAGAATGTGTACTCAATTCATCTCTTTCTATTAAATTTGTTAGACATGTTCTTCTAGAATTTGAGATTTTGTGCTTTTTTTTTTTTAATATGTGCAGACATTTTTCATTGCTGCACTTTTGGCCATGCAATATGAGAAAGTACTGGTATGTTTTCTCCTATACTTCTTCATTCTATATGTTTATGTCAATCTTCAATGTTCGTCTTGCATTACTAGTATATTCAATTTCGTACAAATGAACCTACAAGCTTCTTCTGCTGGCAAAATCTTTATGGTTAGGTTCTACCCTTGTTGATTTTCTATTTTATTTTCACTGATACATGGTCTTCTCAACACAGATGGTGCACATCAAAGATAATGCATGAGAAAATACACCAGATTTTACTTAGATGAATGAATTTATATGAGCTCATTTTTCTTGCTCTGGGTGAAAGTCAAGCTATTTCTGAAGAGTGGGAATGTTGTATTTATCCTCAAAAGATCATCAATATAGCATTGGAAAGACTTCATCATCATTTGGGTTGCCAGGGATATTGGTTTTTAGTTTATGCACTCCTCAGGTTGAGTTTGTCTCATTCACATTACAGTTACTTGGTTAGTGAGTTAGATTTGGTTGAGGGACAGTCTTCGTGTTAGGTTCCATGTGGAACAACAAAGTGAGGACTACAAGGGCCTTTGGTGGAGAGAAATCTCATTGCATAAACTCAAGTAAATTTCCGTGAGGTGCCTTGTTTAATAGTTGTTTGTCTCTACCAGTTCACTTTCACCGTCTGATGTTTCAAGCTATATGGTCAGAGCATTTGAACTTTTCATTACCTGTTCATAAATACTTGGTTGAACCTGCAATTCTTGATCCGCTTTCAATTAGAAGAAGATAAACAATAAGAAAGAGAAGTAGACATTGGGTTTTAAGTCAGGTCTCTCTTAGCTGATTGTCTGTATTGCTGAATATATAACATTGTCTTAATTTTAAGATTTGCATTGCTTACAAATGCTTTATGGATTAAATTGTCCTCACAGTGCTCTATTTCATTTACAAGGTTCTTCTGGGGTCGATGGCTGCTCTTGCACTTATGACAGTCTTATCAGTTGTTATTGGAATTATTTTTCATTCGGTGCCTTCTCAATTCCAGACAAGTAAGACTCACTTCTTGGACCCTTTGTGATCAGATTTGCTTGAATTTATAAGCTTAATTTTTCAGAAGGAATTATCCAGAAATTTTTCCCTTGAAATAAAACCATGCTGGACATATTTAGTCTTGTAAATGCCTCTATTATGTTCATTTTTGTTGGGATCAATTGCCGTATGATGATACTTTATTGGAAATGATGATGTCTAGATTGATATGTATCGCATAACTTTTCCACTTGTCTGAAAGGTTGACTTGCAAAGTGATAGTGTATGCTGTATAAATTATTCCGAAGTCTTTGTCACCATCCTTTTTGGTATGCTTGTGCTAGTGTGTTCTGTGATAGATTGTAAAACTTGTAAAACTCAGTTTCTGACTAAAATCACCATCTTCTATCTTTTGTACAGAACACTTTCTGCCACTTTCCTATGTGTATGAGTTTCACTTGAATGATCAACTTGAACCATATATGCTTTCAATTTAGTACAATATCTTGAGTTAACAACAAATATTAAAACTGCACACTTGGTCAGTTCTCAGTTTGAAATATAGTTTCAGACTTTTGTGCAACAATTCTATTGATTTTATTTAATTTGAAATTGTTTTATGCTTTCTTATAAATATTTGGGGTCATGGGAACAGCCTTGCCAATTGGAGAATATGCAGCAATCACTCTATTGATGTTTTTTGGCCTCAAATCAATAAAAGATGCATGGGACCTTCCTTCAAAAGCAGTAAAGAGTAGGGACAAAAGTGGCCGTGAACTTGATGAATTAGCTGAAGCTGAGGAACTTGTGAAAGAGAAGGTAATATTATAATTTTGAAGCCTCCCCGAGGCTTCATTCAGATATGAACTAACTAGTGATAGTTGCACTTTTATGATTTTATGCATATAAAGAATGTTACATTAGGTCTATGCAGGGTTTTTTCTGAGTACTTTGTTTGTTTGGTTATAACAATTAACTTTGTTTTCAATTTTTTCAGTTGTCAAAAAGGCTTTCAAATCCACTGGAGATCATCTGGAAGTCATTCAGTCTTGTATTTTTTGCTGTGAGCTTCTTTTGCCTTCTATGTAAAATGATAATGTTAATTTTTTTATGGCTTGAAATTTTGTTTTCTTTGACCTCATAATCAGTTTGGATTTCCCTTTTTAATATTATAATTTCTTTTAGGAATGGGGAGATCGCTCAATGCTTGCAACAATTGCCCTTGGTGCTGCACAGGTGAGCTTCTCATAATTTCAACCTTAAAGTATATTCTCCAACGATTCAATGTGACACTAGCTAATTCTTTTTCCTGTCTCTCTTAAACAGTCACCATGGGGTGTGGCTAGTGGAGCAATTGCTGGACACCTATTGGCGACATCTTTTGCTGTTTTAGGGGGAGCTTTTCTTGCCAACTATATTTCTGAGAAAGTGGTAGAGCAAAACTTTATTCTTTTATATCATGACCCACGAAGCTTCAGTTCAAATTTCTTGCAACTCACTTGGTTTTCTGCCAGGTTGGCTACATTGGTGGAGTGCTGTTTCTAGTTTTTGCCGTGGCCACATTTTTTGGGGTTTTCTAATTAGTTAGAAATCTAGAGCAACAGAGAATTTTTCAAATCAAGGATAGCAAGATATTGGTGATTGAGAAGATTGGAGTACAAGACACAACTAATACTTATTGAAAGAGATAAGAGAGATCGAGATTTGCAGCTGGAGCTGTTTGCTGTCCACATTTGTAACCTAAAAAGCTTTTAGATCCACACCTTTTTCTTTTAAGTGGTTGAAGCAACAGAGCTACTTGAAACGGTTAGATACCAGAGAACTCTAGCTAATGTTACAAGAATGGTTTCCTCAGATGCACAATCAATTTATTCTGGTGAACTGGGTTAATTCGGACAACCAATCATTCACTGTCTTGAGTAGTGTTCCAGGACGTAGGCTATGACATTATCAGGGCTATGTTTTTCATTTTCGAGTAGTTTCATTCTTTCTTTTCAAATAAATACAATTCATTTTCTTCTCCAATTCTGCTTTTTATATTTCACATTTTAGAAGTGAACCACAGAGTGAATGATAAAACAAAACTGCCAGAAAATCCCATCTCCCAACTGAGAGTAGTGAATAAAAATAGAACAAAGTTGAAGAATAACAAGTTATAAATTGCAAGCAATTCCCTCAAGTTCTCATCTTTCTTCAATAGCATGTCAGTTATCAGTAGTTTAGATGGACGGTAATCCTCAGCAGTGTCTCAGCACCATCGGTAACATGTTGCCCTGGAGGAATGAGTGCCCTAACTTCGGCAAACCCTCTTGCATTCTTGAACTTACCAGTCCCACCGGTCACTGACAAGCGTGACATTGTGCTTCCAATCTTATAAAGGCCATAGAAGTTGAGGCTATCACCGTACTCGCCACCTTCAATCAGAGCAGTAAAAGTCATCATCTGCGATGTCCCGTCTACCGAACTCGCGATGTAAACTCCCTGAGCTCTGCCGATGGCCTGTGACCCCAGCTCAGGATTCGAAGTCAGGATATCATCGATGACAGTGATGGTTCCAAAGCCGAGCCCCAAACCGTCAGGTCCCAGCTGGGTTTGAGGATTCTGACCATTTGCAGAAGTTGTGCCTGCTAAACCAGTTCCTAAAGGGATGCCATTGTTGCCATTAACAGTAGGGATGGCACCATTGGCATTTGGAATGACTACGCCACCGTCCGGAGGCCGAAATCCGACTGGCCGAGCAAATGGCACTTGACCACTATATATGTTGCCCAGCAAGCCAGTTACTGGCCTTGCCGTTGGGCTGCTCCCCCCAAGAATGTCATGCATGTATAGCTCAAGAACCGGTACTTCTCCAGTTGCAGTTATTATCACTGCTTGTATTAGAGCAATCATAGTTCCGAGGAACACGAAAGCTAATAGTCTCTTGAACATCTTGATGTGCGTATCAGTGTGTATGTTGAACAGATAGGGTGATTCAGATGATGATTCTCCAATATGGCTAAAGACATATATTGCTCTTATAGGCCTTAAAATTGATGGAATGGAGTTGTTATAATGAGATTAGAAATCGAGGTGTATGGTGTAGTTGTTGGAATTATATTAGATAGGGAATGTTGACCAATCTATAAGGACTGTAATGACTGTTTATCCTTCCAATTTGAGCAACAAGGAGATGGTCAAACGTCTTGGGTGTTTAGTTTCAACTAAACCAAAATCATCTTGTAATTAACATATCAAGCATGCAGGTAAAATCAACTTAATATAAAAATTGCAATAGACACCAGAAAAGTTAAATTCAGTGTACTACAATTTAATGTACTGAACTCGATCTTCAATGTTAATGGAGACGCCCAAACCAATGAAAATCTCACAAACCGATGTGCTGAAACAAGTCGCTCTCTTTATATTTCTTCAAAAAATTGTTTAAAAAAATGACAAAATGCACAAAATCAACTATAACACCATATACAATTATATGGTATTACGGGACAAAATAAAATAATCAATTAACATTGTACTATCGTGTAGTGTTATAATTTATTTTATCAGTGTTTGGTCTCTTTACTATTTTTATTCGGATAATTGATATATTTTGCATGGAAAAATTTTAGGTACATTAGAGTTACGTAGAAAAGTCAATTGAATTATAACACATATAAAAACACACATGTCATAGTTCTATTGGTTGATTGTATGTAAGGTAATGAAAAATTTATAGCAATATGATAGATCAAGCGTAAGATGAAAGTGACAATGTGATTTTAATATCATGATGTTCCATCCAGTGTATGGATCATCTAGGCTTTGACTATGGGGATATTCTAGTAATTGGTTGCTATGTCATCCAGATACTTCTTGCTCTAAATCCTCTCTTACTCTCCCTTTGGGCAAATAGGAAAAGCGCCAAATAATTGCCGTGACAAAATTTTTTAAAAAACTGGTTTTTGAATCATCATTCACGGATGCATTAGCAATACAACCAAGCGATTTATCCTAGCATAAATAGAAGATATACTAATCTTTTCTGAAACGGAAGAAGAATATCTAAAACACTTAGAAATATTTATAGAAATCATAGAAAAGTCGGGAATCATATTATCAGAAAAGAAAATGGAATTATTAAAAGAAAAAAAATAGAATATTTTAAGAACATAATGTCACAAGATGATATAGAATTTTACAAGACCACAGAGCGACAAAAATAGTTGAATTCGACCAAGAATTGATATTAAATAATAATAATTAAAAAAAACATTTACAAAGTATTGCCAAAACGAGTACCCATACTATGGGGGGTTAGATGAGCTAGTGGGTGAATTTTGCTTGGTTGTAACTTATATTAAATATAATATAGAGAGATTCTTTCATCAAAGAATTATCTAAAAGATTTAAAGAATTGCAAAACACAGTTGAAGTTATGAATTGGAGTTATGTGACATCGAATTATCAAGTCATGGGATCACAAGTCGGGTATTTACATCAATCGAAGTATAGTACCCACAAATAATTCAAGTGTTGTTTGGTTGTCAACATGTCTTGAGTTATTAGGTTCAACTTCTGTGTTGAAAGACTTGGCCACACACTACAAAGTCACATATATGAATATATTTCTCGTTTGAAAGAAATCATTACACAAATTATTAGAAAAAGTTTAATCATTTGACAAAAGCAAAAAAGATGTCAATATCCAATGTGAATTATGTGTGGTTGAATCTAAGGATAAGATGAAGAAAAACAATGGAGATGAATAAGAAAGCTCTTTTTGTCTAAAAATTAACCATCGAACCCCCATTGACCTTACGAATCTGAATCTTGTTGGAAAATTTTCAACATAAATGTGTCTTATGGTAAAGACATGTCTTATTAATTGTGCCTTATAGAAAAAGTACCTTTCACTAAAAACATATCTAATTAAATGATGTCTTGTTGTAAGGACATGTCCATTTAATTGTGTTTTATAGAAAATGTATCTTTTTACTAAATGATATAACTTCTCATCGCAACATTTCACTTAGAGATGCATCATTTCATGGTGACATTTCATTTGAAATGGTGATGATTTAATTTGGACCATTGATTAAAATTAAATCTAGATCCAATGGCCATGAATGAAGGGGTATCATGAAAGATGACAACCCAAATGAGGGGGCACAAGTATATCTCTAAATAAAGGTCATGTGTAAGCCATTTAGACATGAAATAAATGATCCTACACCACTCTTTTCTTAGCATTCTTTTCTAGTATGAATTTCAACAAAAACACCCATTTCTTTTATGCATTCACATTCCAATATATTGTTTTCTGCAGGAGCAATATATTGTTTCTTGGTAGGCTTGGAACATTCAAAAGTATTCTGGTTTGCTTTTGTCAATACACAACGCAAGCAAACAAACAAGTGTTTCATTGTATCCTAGAGGCGTATTTGCTTAACCCATGTGCATCACTCAATTGGTGGGGGCAAATAACGTCTTAAGGAAAGTGACATTTGTAACGTGCCTTGAGGCACACAAAATTTCTGCAGTTTCTTCCTATATACAGAGTTAGTTGTAAACACATTACTTTACATAATAAAGTTCCACCATTATTGTTGTATTTCTCTACATTTGCCATTCCCCAAAAATTTTTCCACCAACAATCTTAAGACGTTATTTCTGTAACAATGGCACCAAGTTCATCTCTTCGACAATTCGCAGTAGATTTTGTCAAATTGGAGCGGTTTGATGGTGGCAACTTTATTCGTTGGCAGAAAAAGTTGTATTTCTCGTTGACAAGCCTCAATGTGGTCTATGTTCTCACAAAATCAAAGCCTTAAGAACGTGAGAATAAGACATTAGGAGAAACCAGAGTGCAACATAAGTGGGAGCAAGATGACTAAGTGTGTAAGGGACACATTTGCAATGCCATGTTTGATACTTTGTTTGATCAATATCACAACAAACCTACAACAAAAGAGATATGGGACTCATTAGAGGCTAAGTACATGATGGAAGATGCCACAAGTAAGAAATTCTTGGCTTCTAAATTTTTTAATCATAGAATGGTTGATAATAGACTTGTGGTTGAACAATATAATGAGATTTTGCATATTCTTGATCAATTTAACCAACATAACATGAAAATGGATGAGTCTATTATTGTCTCTTCAATTATTGATAAACTTCCTCCCTCTTGGAAAGACTATAAGAAAAGTCTTAAACATAACAAACAGGAAATTAGTCTGGATGGCTTTAGGCCAAAGTTTTCGTATTGAAGAGGAACTCAAGCTTAATAGTTTTGAGGATCAGACTACTACATCCTCTAAAATTAATGTCGTAGAGGAAGGGAGGAGTTTAAACATTCTAATCACCCTAAGAATAATCAAAAGAGAAAGTTTGATTCCAAAGAGAATCAAAACAATAAAAAGAAAAAGAAGGGTACATGCCACCACTGCGGAAAACCTGGCCACTTCAAAAGAGATTGTCGAATTCTGAAGAAATAAAAGGAAGTTTCAAACACAAATTTTGTGGCCATGATATCTGAGATTAATAGTCTTGAAGATGATAATGCATGGTGGATAGATTCTGGTGCAACTAAACATGTATGCAATGATCGTAGCCTTTTCGAATCTTACAAAGCAATGGATGAAGGAAGTGTTCTTTACATGGGAAATTCCTCAACTGCAATAGTTAAAGGAAAAGGTAACGTGCAACTAGAGTTCACTTCTGGAAAAACTTTAACTCTTACTGATGTTTATCATGTTCCTGAAGTTAGGAAAAGCCTTGTATCTGGTAGCCTTCTTAATAAGTTTGGCTTCAAACTTGTTTTTGAGTCAAACAAATTTATATTATCTAAGGGTGGTACCTTTGTTGGGAAAGGATACATGTATGAAGGAATGTTTAAACTCAATATCAATAATATGAAAGTTTCTTCTGCTTATATAATTGATTTATTATCTTTGTGGTATAATCGTTTAGGACATGTGAATATTAGAAGATTGCATGATATGGCTAATTTAGAGTTATTTCCTAAGCATGAAAATGACATGCATGAAAAATGTAAAGTATGTGCACAGACTAAAATCACAAGATCTCCTTTTCCAAAAATTGAAAAAAACATTTTCTTTATTGCATTTATTTCATAGCGATGTGTGTGATTTGCATAGTAATCCTTCTAAAGGTGGTAAAAAATATTTTGTAACATTTATTGATGATTTTTTAAAATATTGCTATGTGTATTTATTACATTTTAAAGATCAAGTGTTAGAAAAATTTAAAACTTATAAAAATGAAGTTGAGAATTTTTGTGATACTAAAATTAAATGCCTTAGAAGTGATAAAGGAGGTGAATATGTTTTTTCTGAATTTTGTGAATCTGTTGGCATTGTACATGAAACTAGCACTGCATATACTCCACAACAAAATGGCGTAGCTGAAAGGAAAAATAGGATATTAATAGAAATGGTTAATGTTATGCTTTTTAATGCTGGGCTTGGTAAAGGTTTTTGGGGTGAAGCTATTTTAACTGCATGTCATATCTTAAATAGAATGCCTAATAAGAAAATAAAGGGGACCCCATATGAATTATGGAAAAAGAGAAAGCCTAATCTTTCTTATCTAAGAGTTTGGGGTTGTCGAGCCATTGTAAGACTACCAAAACCTAAGATAAAGAAATTAGGAGAAAGGGGAATTGAATGTATATTCTTGAGATATGCTGAGCATAGTAAAGCTTATAGGTTTCTTGTAACAAAACCTAATAACTTTGTTGAGATCAATACTAGAGTGGAATCTAGAGATGCAATATTCTATGAAAATAGATTTTCCACTATACCAAAAAGTATTGATTCTTAAGAGAATGGTAAACAAATAAAAATTGGTCAAAAGCGTGATGCTAATAATGAGCAAAATCATTTGAGAAGAAGTAAAAGAATAAAGACTATAAAATCTTTTGGACCAGATTTTATAGTCTATTTAGTTGAAGGGACAAGAGACTCACAATCAAAACAGACCATGATCACATCTACTATAGAGTCTGATCCCCTCACCTATGAAGAGGCAATGAATCTCAAGATGCTGTTTTTTGGAAAGAGGCCATTAATGATGAAATGGACTCTATTGTGGGTAATAAGACTTGGAAATTAGTTGATTTACCACCTAGCTCTAATCCTATAGGTTGTAAATGAATTTTCAAAAAGAAGAAGAAAGTTGATGGAACAATTGAAAGATTTAAAGTAAGACTAGTAGCAAAAGGCTTTACACAAAAAGAAGGCCTTGATTATTTTAATACTTTGCACCTGTTGCAAGAATTGCTACTATTAGAGTCTTGATTACTTTGGCTTCAATTTATCAATTTGAAATCCATCAAATGGATGTAAAAACAGATTTCTTAAATGGAGAATTAGATGAGGAAATTTACATGAAACAACCAGAAGGGTTTATTAAGCCAGGACAAGAACATAAAGTTTGTAAACTAGTCAAGTCTTTATATGGTCTTAAACAAGCTCCAAAGCAGTGACACAAAAAGTTTGACAAAGTGATTGTCTCAAATGGATTTAATATTCATGAATCTGATAAATGTGTTTATAGCATATTCAATGGAAATAAAAGTGTGATTATTTGTTTATATGTAGATGACATATTAATTTTTGGTACTGATAGTGAGAGCATTGAACTCACTAAATCATTATCGTCATCTAATTTTGATATAAAAGACATGGGACTTATTGATGTGATTTTGGGGATTAAAATTATAAAAAATGAGAATGGCCTACTATTGACCCAATCACATTATATTGAGAAAATTTTAAAGAAATTTAATTATTATGATTGTAAGTCTGTGTCAACACCTTTTGATTCAAACATAAGGTTGTATCCTAACACTGGCATATCAGTATCTCAATTAGAATATGCACATATTATTGGGTGTCTTATGTATGCGATGACTTGTACTAAGCCTAATATTGCTTTCGCTGTTGGAAAGCTCAGTAGATATACTAGTAATCCAAGCCAAGCACACTGGCAAGCAGTGTACAGAATTCTAAAATATTTAAAACATACAATGGATTATGGTACATGCTACACTGGATATCCTTCCGTTTTGGAAGGATTTTCAGATGCTAGTTGGATTACTGATCGAGATGATCATACATCCACAATGGTTAGATTTTTAATCTTAGTAGAGGAGCTATTTCATGGGGCTCAAAGAAGCAAACTTGTATAACAGACTCCACCATGGTTGCAGAATTTGTAGCTTTGGCTTCATGTTGCAAGGAAGTTGAATGGTTAAGGAATTTGCTTATAGAAATTCATATTTGGCCTAAACCAATGCCTTTTGTATCTATTCACTGTGATAGTGAGACAACTTTATCAAGAGCATATTGTCAAATCTATAATGGAAAGTTTAGGCACATTGGTCTAAGACATAGTTATGTAAGACAATTACTTACAGATGGAGTAATCACAATTGATTTTGTGAAATCATGCCAAAATTTGGCAGACCCCTTAACTAAAGGCCTTGCAAGGGATATAGTATTTAAAACTTCTAAGGGGATGGGACTGAAGCCAGCATCATCTTATTCTAATGATGAAAACTCAACGCAACACTTGAAATTTCAAGATCTTGGTTTCAATGAGCAAAAGTACATCATATGTTGTGATAGCAAGCACTATAATAAATTTAGATGCGTCTCAAAGGTTAGTGCTTGATATCTGTAACATATGGGAAAGGTTAAGCTACTTAGCTTTTAATGGACTTATAAATGTTTTAGTTACATGGACATTCTAGATAAGTCTACCCATATGAGTGTAGGAGGTAGTGCCGCTTCCTATGTAACTTGGCTGGTTACTAACGCGCTCATGAAAACAGGATATAGACACAGGGCCAATCCACTTGTCGGCTAAGGAATACTTGAGAATTTGAAAACTTATGTGTGAGATATATCCGGTTAGTCGATTAAGGTTGCTGGTTCAAAGCTTGCCTACCATGCCACCTTAATTAACTTTTATGTATTGTCACTAAGTGAAGGTTCAAGTCCAAAAGACACCTTCATCTATGCATAAGTTTTCCAAACCTGTGCAAGATAATTTTTCAAAATTCATTTATTTTGAAAATGGTGGGGGATTGTTGGAAATTTTTCAACATAAATGTGTCTTATGGTAAAGACATGTCCTATTAATTGTGCCTTATAGAAAAGATACCTTTCACTAAAAACATGTCTAATTAAATGATGTCTTGTTGTAAGGACATGTCCATTTAATTGTGTCTTGTAGAAAACGTATCTTTTTACTAAATGATATAACTTTTCATGACAACATTTCACTTAGAGGTACATCATTTCATGGTGACATTTTATTTGAAATGGTGATGATTCAATTTGGACCATTGATTAAAATCAAATCTAGATCCAATGGCCATGAATGAAGGGGTATCATGAAAGATGACAACCCAAATGAGGGGGCACAAGTATATCTATAAATAGGGGTCATGTTTAAGCCATTTAGACATGAAATAAATGATCCTACACCACTCTTTTCTTAGCATTCTTTTCTAGTACGAATTTCAACATAAAACACCCATTTCTTTTATGCATTCACATTCCAATATATTATTTTTTGCAGGAACAATATATTGTTTCTTGCTAGGCTTGCAATATTCAAGAATATTCTGATTTGCTTTCGTCGATGCACAACGCAAGCAAACAAATAAGTGCTTCATTATATCTTGAAGGCGTATTTACTTAACCCATATGCATCACTCAATTGGTGGGGACAAATAATGTATTAAGGAAAGTGACATTTGTAACATGCCTTGAAGCACACAAAATTTCTGCAGTTTCTTCCTATATACAGATTTAATTGTAAACACATTACTTTACATAATAAAGTTTCACCATTATTATTATATTTCTCTACATTTACCATTCCCCACAAATTTTTCCACCAACAAATCTTACTCTCTTGTGCCCATTAAGCCTTCTTCTGTTGTAATCAGTTCAGCCGCGCCCAATTCCAAAACCAAGCTGCAATCTCCTATCTATTTGTCAAAATCAACCACAAAGTGTTGAGTTTCCATGTTGGGTTTTAAAAATTGGGACGCAGTTTTTTCTTCCATTGTGGAACGCAAATGAAACGCTTTTAAAGCTGTTAAAGCATTATTTGAAAAAAAAAAAAAAAGAGCTGGTAAAAGTAACTAATAAAAGAATAAATTCTACTAAGTCAGATAATGAAAAGATAATCACCAATATCACATTTGCTACTGACGTCTTTTCTGCTTTTGTCAAGTGAATTAACTTTTTCCAATAATTAGTGAGATTCTTGCTTTCACTGGAGTAATTTCTTCAAGCATGTGACTTTATAATCCCATAACTTGATAATTCAATTAATAAATATCACGTAATTCTGATTCATAATTGCAATTGAATTTTACAATGTTGCTGTAAACTAGACATAACCTAGAGAAGGAAGTTAAGCATTTTGAAGATTATTTTATAATCAAGAATTCTAGAAGAAAATTGAAGAAATATGTTAAGAATTTAGATATGTTTTGAATTGTGTAGGTAAATTAATCAATGGTCCAGTACAAACAATAATATATGATTTAATTATGGTGGACCCAAGGTGTTAGGGCATTCACTGTGTAGAGAAATTCTACATCTTAACTTATGTGCAACCACCAACTAATAATATTTAATGTGTATCGCAATTTTTAAACCTAGAGTTAATTAATTAAAAGTTGAGCATTTTTTTCCTTTCTCTTTCTTTTTCCTCCAGTTTAAAAAAATTCATTTCTCTCTTCCAAATTCAAAAACCGAAAACCAAAAAACAATAATTTATTAAAAGTCATAAAAATAATTAATTGAATAAAGAAAGAGATTTTGGAAAGGATTCTTCTCTTCCCCGACAACTCCTTCATTATTCTCTCTCCAGCCATCTTTGAGTTTCTTAATCATGTCATTGTCACCCCATGAAGCTTCAAATTCTGTTGCATTTCTACACACGTAAAAACACTTGTAATATCAGTGGTATTATTGCTACCATTCCTACGAACAGGGGTTTTTCTAGTTCTTAAGCACTGGATTGACTGACTTGGAATCAACTGAAGAAACGATGGTGACACGTCGGTAGAAGAACCATAATCAACCACATCAACGTACCGCTAAGATCAAGAACAAGATTGATGGGAAATTGTGAAAAGCTGTGATGAATCTTGCAATGTAATGCAAAGTTGAAGCATCTTTTATGTCGAGGGTGGAAATAGAATTAACAATTACGTTAACAAGAAAAATAAGGCAAAGAAACAATAATTTATTAAAAGTCATAAAAATAATTAATTGAACAAAGAAAGACATTTTTGAAAGGCTTTTTCTCTTCCCTACAAACGCATCCATTATTCTCTCTCCAGCGATCTTTGAGTTTTCCAATCATATCATCCCATGAAGCTTCAAATTTTGTTGCATTGCTACACCTGGATATCCTGGATAGCCAAGCACAAGCAGTAGTCTCAAAGAGTGATGCAGTTGGATCAATGCACATTGGTACTTCTTCCACGAGGAAATGCCTTGTATAAAGGGTTAGTGGGGAACGTTTTAACCATATAAAGCCCATAAGAGATCTAATACAGCCCAATGATACACACGCCCATGATTGAGTTTGCGGAAAGATCAGTATTGTTGGCCTTATGAGGGGCCGATGACCACTCTTAAGACTACAAAAGAATGGAGTTTAATGATTTAATGCACATTCTTTGATCATCAATTGATTTTAAGAGTAATATGACAATTTTACTTCAAAACTTTGTGATTAAGCGTACTGAAGCTGGAGAAATTTAATGATGGGTGACTTGTTGGGAAGTAACAAGTGCCTCGATTCAACAAGTTTAACCTTTTTTTTTTTTATATTAAGCCTTCTACAAACCCTTATTTCATCATAAGCTTAACCTATTCTTATAAGCCACATTACTCGGTAAATAGAGCAACCTAGTCCTTAAGATAGTTATAATCCTATGTAAAGAGAACCTAATCCCTTTATCACTAATATAATATAAGATCATGACATTCCTCTTTTCATAGGGATATTCACTGCTCCAGATGATCAACAACATAATCTTTATCCTAGTAACCTAATCTCTGTGATTCTCTGCATTTTTCACCATAAACAACGACTTTGCAACCAACAATCACCATAAACAACAACTTTGCAATGCAACTAATCTACAATCAACAACTTTCGATCAAAACTCTATTTTGATCGAAACCACCATGAACCCCTACCTTAAGCTATAACTAATGATGAACAAATTTGAGCTTTCTGCCATTGATCTTGCAATTTCAAGTAAACGGATGCATTATATAAAATTTCAAAATTTACCTTGATTAGTCATGAATCCAAAACTTGTTGTTTAGCTTGTTTCTTGCCCGTGAATCTAGTGCTTTTTTCCTCTAATTTGCAGCAATTTTAACTTCAATTTCAGCTGTAAATCAACCTCTTCATGCATTGAATACACCCTCAATCAACAAAGAGAGAAAGAGAGAGAGACGCACTGTACTCATACCCCATATTTTGTGAACAGTGAACTCCTAATGGGTTGAAACTACTTAAATGCTATAGCTGAGTATAGGAACCCCTCATGTGTTAGCACAAAATTGCTCATCCCATTATGAGGTAAAATAACACAATTAAAGGTTATACTTGTCTATAATAAACTACTATATAGGGTATAACAAAATCAGACTTATTAACATAATATTTGACATCAATAACATATTAATCTAGAAAAATATAAAAAATTAATTAGAATGATTTATGCCAGTCTACGATATATAAGAAATAAATCCAACAACTAATCCCAAAAACAACATCCATTGTCATTCCTTTATCACCATAACAAGCCTCTATTCAATTCATGGAAATCGCTCTTTTTTTTTTTTTTAACCAAGATAGAGTTACAACCATATTAGGTTAAGCTAGTTATCAAACCTTTCCAAAGTCATTATTCAGTACTAGAAACACATCCAAATCTCCATAATCGCACCTTTTGTCACCAAAATCCTCAAATATCGTCTCAAAAGTCAAGATTACAGTTAGGATTTCATTAGTTTCTAACAGTATTAACCCTATGATAGCTATATTTTACAATTGGGTTAACTCTATGATAGCCATATTTTATAACTATGTTAAATGTATGACAACATATTTTGCTGCAGTATTAATCCTAGGACATCAATACAAGGTTCTTTGTTGTTTACTTTACCATATTTGCTCCCACACCACCACTCCTAACCCAACCCTTTCTATTCTAAAAGAGCTTAGTCTCCACAAATCAACAAATTAGTAGTCAAAGTTGCAATAAAAGTATATTTGGGCTACACCAATGCTCAAATACATCCTGGACCGTACTCTTTGGACCATACAATATAGAATCTGGGGGATTATATACCAAGCCCCAATTTTAATCCAGCCCAATCCTATCTAACCATTAGGGATCTTCAAGCCAATCTAAAAACAAGTGACTTAATGAAATTCTCATAGAAACAATCCCTAGAAGACTAATTATATTAAGTTAATTATCTAAAAATAATATTGTTCGGGTGTGTTTGGAACATTGTATTATAAGGCGTTAAAATACTATTCACATTAACTTAATACTAAAAATATGTTTGGTGAAATTTAATGCACCACAATGTGCCTAAATGGCGCATTACACAAACCTAAGGTTTCCTCGGGTTAGCATAATGCGGTGGCAAGCAAAAGCTTTTGCCTTAGTTGAGGAATTTTTTTTAAATAATTATTTATATTATTATTAAATAATAATGATATAATAAATAAAATATATGATAATATTATTTTATTCAATAATATTATATTTTATTATATTATTATATAATATTATATTTATATATTAATAATTATTTAATAACTAATTTAATATAATTAATAATAAATTTAAATAATATCAATTTCGTATAATATAAAATTAATACAAAATGGTAACATCAAACACTGGACAACATTTTTATAATACAATGTTAATACAATATAATATAATACAATACACATGTATTAAATAATGCAATACAATGTAATGTAATATAGTGTATTAAATGCACACTTCATGTACCATTTTTCAACATCAATAGAGCTGTTCATCCATCCTAAAATTATTAATTTTGCTAGAATAGTTAATTACAGAAAGTAAGTCACACAAAGGATTTTTACATAATTTGAATCACAATCCTACACAATTTCAAACTTCCTCATACTATTGCAATATTGCTACCACCTCAATGGAATCAACTAAATTAAACTTTCATAGGAAGCATCACTTGTCTTCAATTGTATTTGCCACTTTCTTAATATCCTCTCAATACAATAAATGATCCTTTAATTTTGAAGAGACCAAAGTAATCATCAAAGAATGTATATTGAAAGATAATATGAATTGAAGACACGGAAACTAAAACTCCATGAATATATGAAATATTAGATCCCTCAATACAGTAAATGACCCTTTCGTCCTAAAAAGACCAAATTAATCATCAAAGAATGCATATTGAAAAACGGTATAAATTGATGACACGATTATTAAAATTTATAATAACACACCATGTAAACACTAACACAAAGGTATAAATATTAAATATCTAAAAGAGTAGACAAATTAATCCATATGATAATCTAATAAGTAGCTAGAATTAAACAAATTCATAATACAAAGAAATAAATAAATTACAATATTATTGATACAATTAATGAGGCCACTAATAAAAACCCTAATAGAATATTTAAAATAAAAAAATTGCCCATTAGTGTAAAACATTTAATAGTGAAAAAATAATTTATAGAAAATCAACCAACAATAATTAAATGTTCCAAAAACAAAGTTGCCCAATGGTTATAGACCATCACATAGTAAACTTTAAGGACACCATGTATTCACTCGAACAGGGACATTTGGTATTCTACTTGAAATTGCATCTGTCATGTATAGTCGAATCATCTATGTGTACTTCTGTAAATTTTAAATTATTAAGTTGTTCTATTAGTCCAGGATTTTCCATTAACTTATTTATTTGATCTTCATTCATCATATTTGTTTCTGTTTTTTACGTCTACTCTATAGGAAAAACACACACAGAGCCCTTTAACCATGGTAATTAAGCACATCCTAGATACGTGCTAAGGGAGTTTAATTATTCATACCCTAGTTGTTGATGCGAATCCATGAATTCTCATCGAAGTAGGAGGACTCGCATGCCTCTGGTACAGACCAGTCAAAGGTTTCCTTCCTGAATAATTTGAATAAGAAGATAAGAAGTTGAAGAGAGAGTTGAAAGTACTTTATTTTTGAAGGAGCTCTGGGCTACATATTAAGCTTATTTATAGATGCTAAGGCATTCCTCGAGCATCTCTTGTTTGTGAAGCTAAGTAGTAGTTGGGATAAAGATTCCATCTTCATCATAGCTTTGGCTGCTCGTCACATCTTCTTTTTCTTCGCAAGAGTCACACTTGTGCATTATTTCTTTCTTCATGATCTGGCAAAAGTGTTGAGCCGTTTCTTCACTCATTGTCATCTGTGCTTTGGCTAACACATTGAACCATGATTCAATTACTTGCTTCTTTGGGGTACTCTAGCTCACTTTGCTTTGGCTGTAGATCAATAACTCATTTGCTTTTCTACTGGTGTAGACTCAAGGAATCTCTTCCGATCTTAATATTTCTTTTAATTCATTGTACATAATTTTATATCCCAACTCTCTCTTGGCTGTCATAATCCGGAGTTGCTGTCCCTCATTAAATTCTTGGACCACATGATTGCCAATAATAGGTTCTCTGGTGATGCCTATCTTGACAATATGTTCTGCCTTGATAACTTCTTAACAATTGTTGACTAAAATCTAATATAAATTTGTTCTGCTCTGGTAATTCCAAAATAATTCCTTGCTGACTCAAGAATTGCCATAGGCAAAGCTTCTACTTCTCTGCAAGTTCTTCCTGGATAAATATAGTAGATAAGTCCGTGATCGTAGAGTCCTCTAACAAATTTCGGGTCTGCTCCTGAGAATATAATTGCTTTGTTGAGATTCTGCTGGCTTGCAATGTAAAGCCATTTCTTTGAATTTTTCTTCTCTAACAAATATTTTACGTAGGACAAATATTGCCCTTTTCTTTTTGCAAGAATAGACTGGCCTTTTTCTTCCTTTTTAGGCATCATTTTTTCTTTTTCTCTTTTGTCGTTTTTTAGTATGCCGTACCAAATAGACACTGAATGGTTATAAATGCTTATTTAATTTTATAAACTCTTATTATAATTTTTATTATTATTTGGTTATTTGTCTAAAAAGCTTTTGAAGCTTAAATAATTTATTTTGCCTTTATTAGTAAAAGCTCAAATTTTGGATTTTTGGGAGTACATGTTAAAAAGTGTTTTTTAAATATTAAAATATCTAAAATATTCCACATTTATTTGACAATCTTATTTTATTCTTTCCGTAATATAACTTTAAAAAACTTGTCTATTAAAGTAATTTCATAATTTTTTTAATAAAAACTCTTATTGACAACCAAACAACTAATTTTTTTGGATAAAAGCTCTATTTATAAAAGCTCTATGAATAAAAATTTTGCTTAAATAAGTTCTACTTGAAAAGTTGACCAAACGGAATCTTAGACAATGACAAGAGTTATACAATACAAACCTCAGCTTAGGATCAAGCTTCAAGTTTGATAGCGGGTTTGTTCTATAATAATCTCATGTGCACATATATTAATATTTATTTTATCATTCACTATAACAAAGTTTCTCTATTTTGCATTACTATTATAAGTTTAAGTAGAAATTGCTTTATTAAAATGCTCTTATCCGTTATTAATCATGTCAAAAGTTGTGAGGGTAAACGTCTGAATAGTCCCTATATTTTAAGTTAAATACCTGTTTATTTATTATATTTTAAAAAATATCTCAAGACACCCTACTTATTGAATATATGTACTCTTACTCTTTATTTTTCTTTTGTTTTACAATAATACCCTTACTATAATTTTAGAGACAATAATTAACTAATCTATGACAAATGTTCATTAACAAATTTACCCATAATTATTTATTAGCAAATTAACAAGTAATTATCAGTTTGAATGAACTGGTATTTTTCATACTCTTACAACACTCTTCTAATGATTTAAAATAAAATTAATACTAGCGAACTTAAGGCAATATTTAATACCCTTGCAATTATAATCTTTTTAATAATTATTTTAAAAAATAATCTACCAAATTAATCCCAAAAGTAAAATAAAAAATTATATTTATTTTTACTTTACATTTAAGGTTATTTTGATAATTAGCTTTCTTTAAAGATATATTAATTTATATTCTCAAGAATATTGTTGCAAGTGTATTCCTATAAAAGTAAAGAAAAAGCAAGTGCACGAGTGTAATATACTTAACCACAGTGATCTCTTCAAACACATTTTAAAATGAGTAATGATATAGCCACAAACTCTTATACATATTTATTTTGTACAAACTAATGTGGTGTTAATTCATTGGTTGAATTAAATATCTCTTGGTTCACATAATTTATTTCTATTATTTTATATTTTTATTCAACCAATGAATTAATGTCACATCAGTTTGTATAAGAGTTTGTGGTTATATCATCATTCTTTTTAAATATAAAATCTAAACAAATACCTAAACAAAAATATATAGATTAAACAGGTATATACCCAAAATTGAGACATCAAGCTGCATAATTATTTACTGCTGCCTTGCGGATAGATTCAGAGCCTCAACAATTTTTTAATGGCAGCAACTAGGTTGAAGCATCTCCAACATAGAGCAGCTGCCTTCTTGACCATCGGATGCATGTGAGAAGAATCCAAAATGGTAACCAATAATAGTGAGACACGTGTGATGAGGATTTCGTCCAATTGTCCTGATGATGAGACGGTTTGGATATTGGAAGCTGCATTCCCGTTGTTGGTAACAATTTATGTTAAATATGTTCGGTAATGCAACACGTAAAATCGTAAAAATGATGAAGCAACATAAATTCGTAGACGAGATTTGTTACCAGGGAAAAAGCAAAAGTTGAACAGGGTTGATTACGTAGCATGCGCTTGGAAACTGCAAAGCCAAGAGGATTAGTTAGGAATCCTCATAAGGTGAGCAATATTAGGATTGTGTCCAAAGTATCGATCGTTTGATAGCCTGGTTTGTTCAAAGTTACGTTATATAAGGAATACACGAAATAGCGATTGCAGCTTAAGTGACCAGCGATGGTGTTGACGAGCATGTATAGCTGCCATATAAGAAATGTCACACGGCCGGGACATGGCAAGAACATGATATTGCTAGGAAGAGGAGACGTGTTAAAGAAGAAGTAGAAGATTTTTCATTCGAAAACCGAAAGGGAGGCTAGCAATTTTATAGTTTCTTTTAACTCCTTACCGTTGTGACAGTATGCGTTGAATCTAACGGTTCGGTTCGCTTGTTCTACGTTGGAGATACTCCAACCTAACTGGACCTTTTTTTTTTTTTTTTAATATTCTCAAGAATTTCGAAGAGAAACGGAGGGCCTTTAATCTTTATTCCCTTCCCAAGCTCTAAGTAACTTCGAAGAAAAATGTCGAGCCTTTAAACTTTACTTTCCAATCTTCACTTATTTCAACAAGAAAATTCTATAACTTTTTTTTAAAAAAATCACAGATTATAATGGAATTCTTCCGAAAGAATAAATTTTAAAAAGATTTTAGTGATATTTTTTCAAAATAATAAATCCTTAAAATGATTATCGTGGAATTTTTCTAAAAGAATATTTTATTCACTTTGTCCTATAAAATGCAATTACACTGAGGCCGCCCTTGATAAAATACTAAAAGAAATCCTTGCTTTCCTCAACATCACGTCGACCATATCTTTGATTCCATGCACCACTAAAGACCATGATCAGTCTTCATAATTGCTTTCGGCATACACTTTTGATTACATTTTTTGTTTTTGAGAAATTAATTAGAACACAAAAAATTCATCTCATTGATTTCTTTGAAAGAAAGCTAGGTTTTATGTGATATTGAAATATTATAATTTTTAAGTTTAAATTATTAAAAAAAATTATAATTATAAAATAAAAATTAATATTATTACACTATAAGAAAACAGACAATAGATGACAGATAGTTTGTAAACAAATTCTAGGTATGTCATAGAATTATGATAGACTCATGATATAATTTTTAATTTATTATAAATTAATGATGGTCTTCTGATTCAATAAAGTGTTGGCTCTACTTACAATGAAGTCCCCTTAAGTGGTTTGACTAGGTTTGCTCCTCAATTCGAGTAGCATAGAAGTCGTTTTTGTTGAGAGAACCTGTGTCTCTCAGTTCAAGCGGAGATTTTTAATCGAATTTATAGTCTGAATTATGATAGAGGCTTAAAGGTGCCTCCTATGGTTGTAGTCCTTCCTAAGATAACTCATGATTAAAACAAAAAAAAATAATGGTCTTGTGATGGAAGAATTTTCTATCATGAATTACTGATGATTTTATGATATAATTATCATTTATTATGAACTTATGATAGAATCGTGGTAGAAATTTAATCTATCAAAAAAATTGTGATAGAAAAATGACTTTGACCGTATTTGACCCAAATTTAATGTTTTATTTTATTTAAAAAATGTGCATTTTAATAATTAAAAATGTAGAAAACACTAACAAAACTATACCCCGTTTTGGGTACCTCAAACACTTTCTTTTGTTTTTTCCTGTGTTGAACATTCACACGCTTAAATCAAAATCCCTAAACGCTACTTCTCTTGCCCCTTCTTGCCATTCACAAACCCTCTGTCTGAAACCCTCATTCTTGCCGTCCTTCTTCTATTCACAACTGCCATTGCCGTCATACTTGATTTCTTCTTGTTTAGTTTCACTTTGGCCCCTAATACCATCTTTCCCCTTCACTTTGTTTCAATTTTTCCTAATTAAACCATCATCTCTTCATTATGAAACTGTACGTTACTACCGTTGCTCGCTGGTCCCCCGATCATTACCAGTTCCCGGAATGGACATCAACTCCTCCCTCCTCCCTACCACCCCCATCGTTCGTTCCTCCTCCTCCTCTGATGGTTGCGCTAATATTCTTGGCCGAAGTAACTCCCCTTCCTTCTCTTATTTCAACGATTGGAAGTTTGATTGCGAAGCCGATCTAAAACCCAAGGTGAGCCCTTTTCTTGTCATTTGCGTTTGGTTTGATTCATACTGTTTATGGATTTTGAAGATTATTTCTTTGATGGGTTTCTTTTTTGCTTGTGTATTTATTTATATAGTAGACACATTATTCGGTTTTTGTTTGTTTTTCCTTTTTGTTTTGGTTGAAGAAATTTGATATGTTTCACTTTCTGTGATTAACTTAAGTTTCTTCTATTAGCTTTATTTACTCCATAATTTCTGTGATGGCCAAGTGTGATCCTTGCCATGGGAAGTACATGGCTTGCTGCCTTATGTACAGAGGTGATGTAGTTCCCAAGGATGTGAATGCTGCTGTTGCAACCATCAAGACCAAGCGTACCATTTAATTTGTTGACTGGTGCCCAACTGGATTCAAGTGTGGCATCAATTACCAGCCTCCAACTGTTGTTCCAGGTGGTGATCTTGCGAAGGTGCAAAGGGCTGTGTGCATGATCTCGAACTCAACCAGTGTTGCTGAGTTGTTTTCTTGCATTGACCACAAATTTGATCTGATGTATGCTAAGAGGGCATTTGTGCACTGCTATGCTGGTGAGGGGATGGAGGAAGGTGAGTTCTCTGAAGCCTGTGAGGATCTTGCTGCTTTGGAGAAGGATTACGAGGAGGTTGGTGCTGAGTCTGGTGAGGGTAAAGACGGTGATGAGGGAGATGAGTACTGAGATGATCTGTGTTTCTAATTCTAGCTTGTGTTCTTTTCATTGCTTGTGTTGTGGTGGTTGGATTCTAGTCGCACTGGTTCATATTCTGCTGCTGTTACTTTTCTGGGTGAAAAAGCTATGTGGTTGTATGTTGTTTCTATTGTATCCATCTTTATTATATCAACGTGGCCTGTTGGAGAAAAAAAAATAGCATTTCCAAATGAATTTTCCATTTTACTTTCACTATTTATTTTATTTTTGCTCTTTTTAATGTTTATCTCTGCGGGATTTATGGATTTTGGATTTGTTGTTGTTCTCTTTTTGTTTTGAGATATTTCAGTTGGGTTCTTTTCCATGAATTTGTTTTTATTTGTGTTGTGTGTTTTTCAGGAGCAGACTCCCAGTACTAGCACTGGTGCAGTAAATCCAGACTGGTCAGGATTTCAGGTTAGATAAAAGAATTCAGTTACTTGGGTATTTTGATTTGGCTTCAAATTATTTGTTTAGTTTATGTCTAATATGGAGTGGTTGTGATTTCTTAATAGGCGTATTCTACTATGCCTCTGATGTTGGAATAATTCTGGACATGTAGTGCTGAGAGTGGAAGTGAAGGTGCAAGCAAAGGAAGTGATGCTAAGTCACAGAATGTAAGTACATTTTTTTTTCTGTTTGTTTATTATTATTCATTTGTTTTCAGTTTTTGCGGATCATTTCTGCATTTTCTTGGTTTTGTCAAGATAGGATCTTGCTGTTTACAACAATCTTTTGTTAAAAATCCATTCCATGAATTTATGGCTCTTTTAAATTATTTTTTGAGCTTGCTGTTGACATTAAAGTATTTAAGCTTAACCTTTTAGTTTTTCTAATTCATGCTTGACATTTTTACTATTGTCCTCTGCTTAATTCATGCTTCATTCCTGCTACTGTGTTACTGAAGTGGAAAAGCCCTGAAGCTAATGCTAATTTGCAATGTAGTCACATATTGCACTCTTCAGGCTAGTGCAGCTGAACACAGACTGACCATTTTGGTTACTAGATATGCAGTATTTACACACTTAGATTTGAAAAGTGAAAGTATAATGCAAGATCTTAATGATAGGATCCCCTCCCCATTTCTGTCTGGAGGCAAGAAGCTGAATATGATTAACTTCTAGGGAACATGAGTGTTGTGATATTAATTCAATTCATTGTTTTTGGACACAAGGGGTCTAAAAATTAACTTAATGTTTTCCTGTTTGAAACATCTATGGAAGCAAGTTTTTTAGTGTACTCATATAAGTAGATAAAAATCTGAAAACAAGAAAGGTTGTTTTTGGTTTTCACTTGGAATGTTTTTTAATGCATTTCTGCTATTTATCAATTTATTAGCAGCTTTTGCATATAATCTCAAATGTGCTTTCGGATATTATCAAAACCCAGGATATTAAATGATTGTTAACAAAACCCAAATTTTTTACTTGTATCGTGGTTTCTAAGCACTGATTTTTGTTTTGTGAACTGAACACACCCTTATAGATATGCATTGGTGTCATACTATCTGAGACACACTAAGATTTCAAAGCAAAGATTGCAGATTTTAACCTTTCAAATCAGGCCCCTGATATGGCAGCTCGCCTTCATTCTACTCGAGTTTTGGGAACCTTTGGTTATCATGCTCCAGAGTGATGCTTCTGAAAATCTTCTGTCCTCTTTATTCGTTTTCTCTGTTCTTGATTCATTATTTCCTTATTTGATGATTGGTTTGGTTCAGTGCTTCTAACTGTCAAAGATAATGCAATTACTACTGACAAATTTCTATATACCAGATGACCTTGATTGATCCCAAACTTGTGACTTTGATGACCTTGATTGATCCCAAACTTGTGACTTTGACTTTTATCCTATCCAAAATGACACTAAGTACATGTAAAACAGTAAATTTTAAGAATGGATAATGTTCTGTTGAACTAGAATGGTTTTAAGAATGGGTAATGTCTATTAAACCAGAATGGTTTTTAGGAATGAGTTATGTTCTATTGAACTGGACTGTTCTGTCAGAGATGGTTTATAATGAAATAAAATATATTGATGTTTCTGAGATTTATAATCTCTTTATAATGGTTGTTGTTAAAGATTGTAGTGTAGATGTTGTGCATTTGATAACATTGGGTATTTTGATTGATTTTGTATAGATTTATTTGCTGGTTTGGTTTGGAATGTTGCTGGGTATGTGGTAGGAATTAGAGTGCTATTGAAAGATGGTGGGTTGCTGGGTATGGGTTGGAGTGTTGCTGAGTTGTCTGCATTGGAGTGTGGCTGTTGGAGTATTCCCACTAGAAGAGGGCATTACTGCTGGAAATCAAGCTTAAAGTCTTGCTATTGGAATATTTCCATTAATCTTTAGAAGTTTTGTTGGGTAACTTGGCTTGGTTTCTGGGGTTATAACTTAATTATGTTGTTTTATATTTGGGATTTTTTTTAATTTAAGATGTTTTATTATGTATTCATGGTGATTACATTGGATACTATATGTATCTCTTTTGAATGGATTTTAATTAATATTATTTGTTTTTAGTTTTTGGTCCCATATTCATTTTATTAATTAATTAAATCTGTAAACAGGAATTAATTAATAAATTATAATTATAATATAATTGTTTTTTAAAAAATAGCTATCATAAAGACTGTTACAAAAAAATTTCCGCCAAAATTATATATATATAAACAAATGACAATTGAACTTCCCACCAAAAATTAAAAAAAAGGTGTGAAATTTAAATAAATTAAAATTAAATTAAATTATTTTTATATTAAAATATTATATGATGGATATATGATTATGAAATACCATAATAAATTCATGATTGAAAAATATTCTATCATAAATTAATGACAGTGACATAGATGACGGATGAACTGTCTGTCATGTACTCCTTTTTATGATGTTATTTTACGTTATTTATTATTTGTTTTCTTGTAGTGTATAATAAAATTAATTTTCACAAAATTAATAAAGATATAATAATTTTTCATCATACAACTAATTATTAAGATATAGTTGTTCAGTCGTTTATCAAATATTTTAATGTTGTAGTTTAAAAAGTTACTGCTGTCCAACCTCAATTCCGAATAAGACCTTAATTAGAAATTCAAGTAAAAAATTTACCATCTTTTATTGCTTCCAATAAGCTCAAACATGCAAGTAAATTTTTCTTACGTTTTTAATTTTACTTGTATCTTAGTGTTTGCTTTGCAAGATTATTTGTCTTACATATTTATTTATTATTTTTTTCATATATAAAATTTCAATTGGATTAATTTAGGAAGATATTTTGTTCTCTTGGTTTTCTGCTCCTTCAAATTTATGGTTGTGAGCTGATTATGATTATTTAAGAGCCATTTACTGATAACATTTTATTTCAAATAAAATTAAAATGTCCAATGTATTAAAATTTGTCAAAACTTTATGTTAAAAATCATTAGGAGAAAAATGATTATTTTAGTCATTTTGAGACCCCTGACAGATTTTGAGGGAGATTGGAATCTTGTGTAATTTTGCTGTACCGAGTTATGATGCATCTTTATGGACTTTTCTGTTGACTGAACTTGATTGACCTCTGAATGTGACCTCATGTAGGTCCGTCCGCTGAAAACGGGTTCGTCAATGGATCAACTCGACCGGTATTTGACCTGATATTGACCCGCGTTTGGTTGGACCGCAGGACGTATGTGACGTGTCTTGTTGGCCGTTGATCCGCGTTGTGTGTGGGTACTGCCACGTACTCTGTTACTTCAAACCATTGATTTAATCCAATTTGGTGGATCGAATGGCCATTCTCCTCAACTCCTTAAAATTCAAAAGCATCATTCTAAGCTCTACAAGCCGTCGATCTTGAGCGAGCTTACAAGTGTTAATGCCAAAGCATTTTGAAGTGGAGATCAACTATGGACAATTTTATTTTGGGAAGAATTTAGTGAGTGACTTCTTATTTTATTTCCTTAAAATTTATTTTTAAACCCTAGATTTTGGAGAAATACTTTTCTTAAGGGTTTGAAGCTAATGTTTTAGATTAGATTTTTGGTGAGTGCAACCTATGTTATTTTCAGACAACAAGAACCAAATTAGTATTTATTTTCTTCTCTTGTCTTTAGCTCTACCAAGGTTCGTTGATGCAAGGTCTCTGAGCTTGAAGGTGTTAAATTCAAGATGGATTCTCTCCCACCTCTTATCATTTTACTCTTAAATTTATCTTGTGAGCAGATTTTGATGCTTGATTCATGTAGGAAAAAAATAGCGAGGGGCTGTGAGGATTTTTTTTTTAATTAGAAACTACCCCAAGGTGGGGGTTAGGCGGGGCTCCCTTACCAGTAAATTAATAAAATAAAAGAAAATACATATAGAAAGGGACATATGTAAAAAGCTCCAAGCACGGGAATAAATACATCCAACAACTAGAAAAATAAACAAAAGCAATAGAAGATAGAACTCATTAAGAACTCTAGCGATTAAGGGCCAATTAACAATAGCAGTCGCAAGTCCACCTGCAGAGGCTTACCAATAACATTAGCAATAGAAAATAAGGCATCTTTGTAACGAGTAAAAATGCGATTGGCAAATACGACAAAGAAACTTAGATAGAAACAACAGGAAATTCCTCAGAGCACCAAAATAATGTCTATGAGTCTGCAATACATGAGACTCAAATCCAAGACCCAAGTCTTGGTAAGGCTGCCCACTTAAATCCACTTGGAAATGTTCAAATGTATTTTAGATAACCTATTTTAGTCTGTGAGGGTTGACACAATAGAATGTAGATTCGAGATATTTATGGCTGTGAAGCTTTGTAAGTGTTCTTGATCCACTTTAACTCACATTATTTTCATAGTGAATTGTTTCGTCTACAAGTGGACATAATAAGTGTCAAGATTTTTTTCCTAAATCGTGAGGATCAAAGGTTTCCCTTGTAAAAAAAATCTTTGTGTGGTGTTATTTTGCATATTTATTTTCATTTACCATAAATTAATTTTTAAATTTATTCTATTGACTTATCCTTACTAACTAGGAAATTAAATCATTAATTTTAAAGAGATTATTATTACTAATTATATTGAGATAACGAAATAAAAAATAAAATTAATAATATAAAATATTTACTTTAATTATTAATATTATATATATACAATAACAAATATTTTATATACTTATTATAAATATGTGAATAAATTTTATTCCAAATTATGTCCACTTCAATCATTTTACATTCTTGTCATTTACAATATTATTATAGTAAGATTTTATTAAACACATACGACTGTTTTTTAAAAATTCATAAAACTTTTGATAATTGTATCAAACGTTTAATTGGTTATCTTTATGATTATTTTTATAATAAAATTAACAATAATTATTTTAAAAACTATAATATTATCAAAATGATCCAACATCTTTTAAGGACCCAACTGAGATTTAACTAATAAATTTACCATTCCTATAGATTGCTAGTAGTTTTAAACTAATTTTTAATTAATTATTAATATCAACCGTTGGATTCCAATGCATTTTATACTGCATTTACTAAATTGAAATCGGAATAAGTTGGAATCAGAATGGACATATGAGAATAAGCTGGAATGGGAATAGATAATAAGAATAAAAATAAGTTGTTACTTGAACTATAGGAATTAGAGTCGGAATAAGTTGGATTGTCATCAATGTATTTACTTTGTCTTTAAATCAAAATCAAAATGAGTTACATTGTAATATATTACTATAAAGTACTTAATGAACCTATTATCATAATTATTATTTTTATATTTTAATTATAGTGATGATTTATTAAAAAATTATTATTATTATTAATTATTGTTAAAAATACATAATTAATTTATATTTATATACTAATTAATTATAATTATTATATTAATAATAATTATAAAATATATTAATTAATAATAAATATTAATTATTTACTTATATTAATATATTAATTATTGTGATTATTTATTAAAAATTGTAACTATTAACAATTATTTGCTAATAATAATTAATATATTAATTAATAATAATAACTATATTAATTCTTCAATTATAGTAATATTTTATAATTATTATTAATTAAATATAATTAATGTTAATAATTAATTAATTAATTATAATCATATATCAATTAATCATAAATGAGGATAAAATGAACATTTTAAATTTTCGAGAGCGGTAAAATGAACAATCCAGTGAATAAGAGACTCATTAGTCATTCCCACCTCCCCCTTCGTCTCTAATTTCTCATTGTCTCTAATTTCTCATTTTCAAATTGTGGTGGGTTGAATAATATCAACCAGGTCCTTTATTTTAGTAAAATTCTTCTGTTACCAAATAATTTTAGTTTTGAGCAATTTAGTCATCCTCATTTTTTCAACGACAATTACTTCTATGTGAATTGCTTTCAATGTTGTTCAACATAATGTTATCAGACTCATGGAACAAGAATGTTGATAAGGTTAGCAAGTAATGAATAGCAGAACTGATCGAGGAAACTTAGGCTCAGATTCTTACCGGTCTTACAATTAACAATTGGAAAAGTTAAATCAAATAATAGCAAATTAAAATCCTACGTGGCCACTTCTTTTGGCTCGGTCACAGGTTCAGTTTTGATACACTACTAGAAAAATGGGTTTTACTGACACTAATTTAGTGTCAGTAATCACTTTTGCTGACACTTGTTAATTGTGTCAGTAATGCTCAAGTCAGAACACACTGACACTAATGTTTGGTGTCAGTGATTTTTACGTCAGTATTTTGTGTCACTATCGTATCACCACAATAGTGATACTATGATGTTAGTATTTAATGATACTATTTATATGTCACTAATTTATGTGACTACAGTATTAGGAATTCACTGACGCAGTAACATAAAAATTTTTTATCGTCATTTAAATAATTAGTGTTAGTATTAATGGTGCTATACCGGTTGTGTTTTATTTTTTTTTAATCACATTATTCATGTTTATTTTACAATTAAAATAAACCCAAAATATATTAAACATACCAAATCTTGTAATGCAATTCACATAATACACATTTCAAATACATCAGTCAATTTAAAATAGTTCAAATACATCATTGTTTGGGGGTAAAAAATAAGTTCAAGTACTGAACAAGTAGTATACACGATAAAGTACTAAATTAATTTCGAAAAATTTAGCCAAGAAGAAAAAATAGATAACAATGTCACTAATTTTGGAGTCCGCATATGCCATTATTTTGTTTCCACCTACAAGTATATAAAATCAATTAGCACACCACAAAAAATAAGTCAGATTTGTTTTAAGGAAAAATAATCATAAATTACTTATATGTTACCTCGCGATTGTAGGCTGTAATTAACTTGGCAACGTATGTAGCCCACTGATCACGAAGTCGCGAGAGGTCCTTGACAATGTATTCCTCAACTCTCTTTAACTTTAATTTTAAAACAAGTTATTCACATATACAAAATAACAATTTTATCTTAAAGGAAAAAAAAAAACGGATATGGTGTACCTAACTGTGAACCTATTAAAACATGTAGAATATGCCAAGTTGTATTTGGAAAAGAAATATATGGTCAAATTACCAATGGATGAAATTCTCAAACAATTTTCATTGTTAGTTTCAAGCTCTCATTGATATAAAAGCATGCTAAAAATATCTTTAGAAAGCAAAATGAAAGGCATCAAATACAAAATCAATGACCGAATCTAAAATAAGTCTGAATAGTTGGCTTGCTACTCTATCATCTCACCGTTGCCCTCACTACAACGGCATCTAAGCTATATCATCAGAGAGACCCAAAGTCTATACACTCGCACATATACATGCACAACCCTCTTTCTCCGTGACCACTACAACATCTCAGCTACCTCCATTTTCTCCACTGCTTCAACCATCAATACTACCCCATCACTAATATGGCAGTATGCCACTAACACTAGAATGTGCTTTGCCATTTTTCAGACAAAAAGAACCTTTCAGATCATGGTTGCTAAAGCCTATATGTACTGGTAGTAGTTAAAACATTACATGGATAACAGACAGCTTGATCCCCTCCACCACCTTTCCCCTAATGCAGGAAAAATAGTCTCTCTTAATGCTATAAATATCCATCATCTAACTGTGAACCGAACATATAAAAGAAATAATATGTACATGCTTCATACATGTCTGATAAGAGAAAGTTTTTGCATTCCCATAAGATAAATACTAGTTCTGCTTTGCATATAAATCATGGTAGCTGAATTTCAAAAAACACATACCATTTGTGCACTAGAACTTTTACCTGACAGCAAGTGGGGAGAAAAAACCAGGCGTCCTCTCATTTGAAGCAATAAAAAGAGTCCTCCCGGTTGGAACCCAGTTTTTATCCTGCAAAAGATAGCCTGTGGACGCGTGTCCCTGTCCAGATGAGGAAATAGACTCCTGTCAACCCCATACCTATAAATGGTAGCATATTAAGCAAGAAGAAACACAAAATTGCCAGAGCTTGCAAATATCAGTAAGAATTCCATGAACACTATAAATTGCAGTATGTTAAGCAAACAAAGACACAAACTGCTGAACCTTGCAAATATTAATAAGAGTGTTTAAAGTAGTGTTTTACAGGTATAACTTAATTGGTTAATATTCTCTTAGTCAATTCATCGATAACAAATAAACTCATCAATCTAAATTATGATAGATAAGCAAAGCGAACTTATCTAAGCTATCTGATGCAGGAAATCCATAAAGATAGCACTCACTTGATTTCGATTAACTAGTTTTGGATATAGTCGTGAGTTTATTTCCCAGCAAATAACTATAAGCATTACCTCTAGGACTGGTTTAATGACCTATGGAATCATAAAAGAATGTACACACATCTTGACAAGCACTGACAACCCACAACATGTTTCCAAATTTAAGAAACTGCTTCAAATTGTAAAACAGTTAGCCAATGTTTCTTTATATGACTAATAAGAAATGATCAGTAAATCCACTCCTCCATTTGAATATCGCAAATCATCTGCTCAATGAAGAACAAGGTTTAGAATTTAATAATATTAGCATTCTCTTTAACTCGTCTTGCTTCCTCCAATTCTCCCAAAGTTTTTCTTTTTCACTTTACTTCTTTTAGACAAATAGCTCTTTCAATTCCAACCAGTGGATGTCCTTGATTTAATCATATTAGAGCTATCACAGGCAAATAATCTTTTAACACAATTACAAATCACTTCTACCAGGAATGTTGTACCGTGCAACCTAAAGGGAACAATCTTATTTGTATCCATTTGTGCCGACCATCAACCCCGTCCTTTTTAACCACCATTGTCGTCCCCCCACCCCAAAACATCTTCTTCTTCTTTTTTAGTCAAACATGTAAAATCAAAATCAAAGCAGATGAGTTAACTTCACTGACTAGAAGCTTGCCACAAATATATTCAAATTACTAAAATACTTAAGTTATGAGTAATGCCAATAAAATGTAGCTGCATCTATGCATTAATTATCCTGCACCCAAGGAAACACATCAAGTTCCTTGCAGATCTGTTAGAACAGAACATGAAAAATAGGCTGCACCATCCAGGAGACAATCAATAAATACATTTCCCCCACTGAAAAAAGAACACTAATGGCATTGCAGAACAAACCTTATCCGCTGCCTCTCTCAATTTTTCAGCTGCCATCAATGGGAGAAATGAATGTGGCAACATTAAAGCACTATGGTTTTTCCGATCCTTGCATTCCATAAACCTGAATGATTACAAAAATTTAGTGTTTCACAAAGGTAGGATGATTCAATAATCTCAAACTGATCAATAAAAAACATAAACAAAAAGAATTTTCCACCAAGAAATAGTTATGTAAGACGAACAATGTCTTAAATTATTCAAATGGCACCACAAAAAATCAATTGCAACATAAGAATCCCAGTTTAAATTTGACTAGAATAATCCAAGACTCTTAAGCACTTCAAGCCAATAGTCAACTACACTAAGTAAAACCTTAAACGATGCTCCACAGGTCACAATTATTTCAATCAATATTCAATTAAATTAATACATGAGAAAAGAAAAGGCATTAGAATGTCAGAATTAACTCTTAAAACGAGACCCAGAGGTCATACACGGGAAAAAGTTCCCACCATATATCCATTTTCTCCAAATCATTTGTATACCCAGTCTATAATTAGTGAAATGCAAAAAAAAGTCTTAACTCAAATAATTCTCAATGTAAATCATGTTATATGTAAAAAATATTCCACACCGTTTCCTTAAGTTTTCAGAATACTCTGAGAAAAACTATTTCTTTAAACTTGTCAAGACAAATTGCATTAACCCAGAACCTAGCTGACCACCTCCCTCCTGTCCCTCTCTTCTGCCATCTCTATTGGCTCCTAATGGTAACAATCTCGGGTTCCGAGTCTCAAGTAGATAATAAGTAAAGAACAAAACAAAATGGCAAAGAAAAGCCACCATAATAAAATTCATCAAATTACCACGACAGAGTGCTTGCAGTTCTGTTTATGAGCAAGAGATTTGAGTAGCGCCTATTATCATTGAGATTAACCCGACTAACTCCTTCAACATGAGCAACCCCTCTAGCTCCCAGCTTCATACTTGTCATCAGCACATGATACCAAATTTTTTAATTATCTAGAATTACTGGTACAGTTTCTGATATAAGCTCCAAATTGTACAGGGAATCCATAGCACAAAGTAGTACCAGCCCACCTACAAAATGAAAAAAACCAAGTTTCACTTGTGTTAATTACCCGATCATTTTTTTATTTTTGGACAATTAAAACGTCAGAGTTTGAGATGAGTATGATGAGAGAGTTGAAGTACTTCTTTGGACATCAAATCAAACAAAACGAGAAAGGCATTTTCATAAACCAAGCCAAGTACGTGGGAGATCTACTCAAAAGATTTGGCTATGAAAATGGAACAACAAAAAGCACTCCTATGAGCACTACCATCAAGCTTGACAAAGATGAAAAGGGAAAAGAAGTGGATATCAAAATGTATCGAGGTATGATCGGATCTTTACTTTATTTGACTGCAAGTAGACCCGATATCATGTTTTCTGTATGTTTGTGTGCAAGATTTCAATCATGTCCCAAGAAATCCCATCTTTCTGTTAAAAGAATTTTTCGTTATTTGATTGGAACCATAGATGTTGGCCTTTGGTATTCTAGGGGAACTCATATAGATTTAACATGTTATTCGGATGCGGACTTTCCCGGTCATAAAGTGGATAGGAAAAGCACTAGTGGAACTTGTTTTGTTCTAGGGCACTCACTTGTTTCATAGTTTAGTAAGAAACAAAATTCTGTTGCTCTTTCAACTACCGAGGCTGAATATATAGCCGCCAGAAGTTGTTGTGCACAAGCACTTTGGATGAAACAAACACTTAGAGATTATGACATTCATCTTGAACAAATTCCTATTAAGTGTGATAATACTCGTGCTATAAATCTTTCAAAGAATCCCATTTAACACTCTAAAACTAAGTATGTAGAAATTAGACATCATTTCTTGAGAGACCATGTTCAAAAAGGAGATATTGCATTAGAGTTTATTTCTACGGAAAAACAACTTGCTGATATTTTCACTAAACCCCTTTGCGAAGAACAATTTTTCAAAATTCGGCATGAACTTGGGATGATGAAATTTTTGCATTAACGTCTCTATTCATGCTATTGAGTGTGCTGACTTGATTGATTTACAATTGTGATCTAATGATTATGAAATGCTTGAATTTGATTGTCAAATGACAAATTTGTCTTGTTATTTCTTGATTGTATGAATAAACTGGTTGAAAATATGTTCATGAATCATGTATTAAAATGACTCATAAAATATTTTCAGATCAATTAATTGATCTGGGAATGTATTATTTGCTGGCCAAATATTAAATCAAATGTGCAAAAATTTAGATAAATAAACGGACAACTGTTTTCAGTAAACAGTGAACCGTTTTGCTCCATAAACTAAAATTTGTGTCTGTCCTCTTACCCTTTCACCGTTTTCTACAATCGGTGAACCGTTTGTTGGCAGAAAGTCATCTAACTGTTACCCCTTAACCGTTAAGCTCTTAGGCTTTCACCGTTATCTAGTCTCAAGCCTCTGTTCGTTACCCTTTAACCGTTTATTATAAACGGTTAACCGTTTTCGCGCCTTAAAACTGTTCAAAGGCTTTCTCTTCTCCCTCTCCAGATTACCCTTTCACCGTTTTCACCATTGTTGCGCAACCGAAGCTCTCTTCTTCCTCAAATCTTCATTTTTCTTGCTTCTTGTGCAAAATCAAATCGATAAAATTATTTCCTATCACCTTTAAAATAATTTTACTGATTTAAAACTTCGAATCAAAGCCTAAATAAAAAAATCCCAAAATTAAACCCTAACTGCCGTGAGTTAGGTTTCTCCCTTTTTTGATCCGTTTTGTCCCCTTTTTCAACCAAATTAAGCATCATATTCACATTCCTTACCCCTTTCTCATCAAATAACAGATGATTTCTCTCTCTCTCTCGCTGTATTCACTCCACCGTGCTCCTCCATGGCTGAATCCTCTCGGAGAAATGTCCGACAAAAATCTACACCTCGCGTGAACCCCGTACAGCCAAGGGAAATCACTGAATTCTCCAGAATTCACTTCCCCACTCCTCCCTTGGCGAAACGGTTCGAGGACCGCTTCGATGGGTGAAAGGTACTTGACTCCTCTTTTGTTAACCTTAATGATTTCCGACACTTAATTGTGTGTGATAGAAGTGTTCAGGATATGCTTATGCCTTGGGAGTCTGCTATTAACTTTGATGAGCGAGTCTACCCTAACTTAGTGCAAGTCTTTTACTCGAACATGGATATTTCTCATAGCAACCAAAATAGGATTGTTACTCAAGTTAGTGGTGTTCAAATAGATGATCATATAGATTTAGGTGACCTTCTTGGTATTTCGCATGAGGGTCATAAGATTTAAAGCTCTAGGAAAATCCTTTGCTTTGACCATTTTCGTCATACGGATGCAGTCTGTCATATATGTCGCCGTAGAGACCTAATTGATGATATTTACTTGCTTCCGTTTCGGTCTCAACTTTTACCTCTCCAAGTCCGTATTCTTTATTCTATTCTACAGCACATAGTGACACCTAGGAAGGGTCACACGGATGAGGTCACGAGGTTGGACGTGGGCATACTGGATAGCCTACTCTCAGATCGTCCCATAGACCTCGCGTATATCATTGTGCGGCACATGTTGAGTACTCTTGCGGCTAATCACCGCTTGCTTCCGTATGGTAGTATCATTACTAGGATACTGCGTCGCTTTAGTGTGCCTCTCCGAGATACTGGACATATGGAGACTAAACGGATTGGTCCCGAGGCAATAACGAGTATCGATTTTTCTTGGAAGAATAGGAAGTGGATTAAAACTAGCAACTCTAAAAACCCAGATACCTTGATAGCTCCGGAGGACGATCGGATGCTTAATGATGTCTATCCTCCCGATAAGCTTCCTGACTTTAGATTAGGAGCTCAAACACCTCCTCCACGTCGCCAATTTGCTCCTCGGCCTTCAGCTGACTCTGACATTAAGGCGCGTGTCGCGGATGCTGACATTCCGTCCTCCTCTGAGCCACCACCTGCACTTAAGCCCTCAGCTGTTCCGGAGTCATCAGCTGCGCCTGAGCAGCCATATGGTGTTCCTGAGCAGCCAACTGCCTCTATGCCGCCTCCAGCTCCAGCTCAACCACCCGTTTCCGACAGTATGCAACAACTGATTCTTGACTGATTGGACACTCTCTCTCGATACCACCAGCAGCTGCGATTTGACTTTGAGACCTTCTAGCGGCAGATCATTGATCATCAGCTAGAGATTATCCATACTCAGCGCATCATTCTTGGCTACTTTGGCTATGATCTGAGGAGCCCATCTTCTCCTCCTCCACTACCTCATTAGTTTCTGAGTTATGTTTTCGCACATACAGTTCATATTTTGATTATTTGCATTTTGTCATGTATCTTATTATTACTACTACTTCTATATGTTATTTATGGATTTTGATGACATGATTTTATATTTGTTCTTGATATTGGATGACTTGATTGAGATTGATAAAATTTGTGGATTATTGAATATTGAAGTGTTGGTTTGCTAATGGTGTTGTTGGGTTGGTGATGGAGTTATTGTCAAGCCTTTTTGGAAGTGTTTTTCTCTCATGTGTATAAATAGTTTTACTCATTTTTTAAGAGAAAAATCTGCCAAAATTTTTACTCGCCAAAAACCAAACTTGCATTTCTTTCTTCTCTCTTTCTTTTTTTTTTATGATGAAGGGGGAGATAATTTGGGATTTGGGAGTTTTAAGAATGAATTTGAAAATGTTTTATAAATGGGAAGATTTTTGAAAATACTTACTTGAGCAAAAAAAAATCTTTTTATTGACCATTTCTTAATTTGGCCATATATTAAGGGGATATATTAAGGGAGAGCCAAATATTGAACAAAGGTTGTCATCATAAAAAAGAGAGAGATTGTTAACATAAATATGTTAATAATATTGATTTTGATGATAACAAACTTTAAATGATTTTTGATAAAAATATTGGAGTTATTTCTTAATAAATGAAAGTCATAAAAACTACTTCATTCATACTTATAAAAGATGAATTTTTAATTCGAAAAATATTTTTTGCAAAATCTGGTTTAAAATTTGTTTATGGAAATAAACGGTGAACTAATTATTTTTAAACGATTAACCGATTAAGACTAGAGAGCAAAAGTTTGCCTAAGCTCTACCCGTTAGTGAAAAACGGAAAAATAGAAAGCTTACTGGAAACTAACGATGAACCGTTTATTACAAACGGTTAACCGATAACATCCAGAGAGTCACTTCACACAAGTCCTTAGCCGTTTACTTAAAACGGATAACCCTTGTTCTTTTTGCAGGTTACTGGAAACTAACGGTGAACCGTTTATTACAAACGGTTAACCGATAATATATAGAGAGTCACTTCATGTAAAGACTTAGCCGTTTACTTGAAACGGATAACGGGTATTTATTTTGCAGGTCTCTGGACGTTAACGACGAAAGGGTAACCATAAACGGCAAACCGTTTATTTGAAATCTGGCCCAACAGTTACTTTGACCAGCACAAACGGTTAACCGTTAATGGCTAACGGTGAACTGTTTTCGGACAGACAGCTAGTAACGGCTAGTTTTTTTTATCTCTAATTATAAATAAGCTCATTCAAATTCAAAGAAGACTGATCACAACACAACCATTGAGCTTATACTCGAGTTTACAATCTTCATAAAGCTAAAAACATACTCTTATTTCATCTATTCACACTTTGAGCATTAAATTTGTAATCTTAAATATAGTGTGAGAGAAAAACAGTTTGTAATCTTTCTTTTTGAGTGATTGTAAGTGTTGGGATACACTTGGGTTAAGAGATTGTGGATAATCTCTCATTGTAAAGGTTATTGACACCTTAGAAGTCAAGTGTAAGCAATTGAAGCCTTGGAGGCTTGCTTAGTGAAATCCTCAAGCCCGGAAAGCTTGGAGGCGTGGACGTAGGCGAGGTTGGCCGAACCACGTAAGCATCCTTGTGTTTGATTGTCTCTTCCCTTATCCTTTTAATTTGTGATCGATTTGTTTATTATTGTTCCAATTTTGTTTTAGATTTGCATGATAATTCATTTTTTAGTTAAACAATTTATAAAAACCCAATTCACCCCCCTCTTAGGTTGCCTAGATAGTATTTCACTTGCTACACACCCTTGACAATTTGATGACTGAAGATCTTTACCATTTCTTCTTTTTGGTTACTCTAACATTCTTTGTTAACGCCCCCTTTCTTGTCACAATTGTAGCATTTGACATTCTTCTTACTTCTTGATTCTCTCGTCACCGATAGTACTTCTACTTGTTGCGAAATTACCTGTCTGTCTTCCTTATTTTTTCGTCTGCTCTCCACTTGATTATTGTTCGTCAGATTGATGATGAATTGATCATACGAATACAGTAGACTTTGAAGTAGAACCTCTGCACGTTCATTTTCCTCGATTTTGTGACCCAACATCGTGAGTTGTGAAAATAGATTCTTCAAAGTGTTGATATGGTCAGTCATTGATGTAGATTATCTTTAGGAAGATCTTGTTGTGTAGCGAATTGGCCTCATACAAACTTGAAAGGGAATCTCATATTTTCTTTGCTGTCTTTTTCTCTACCACACTAGATAATACCCCATCTGCAAGTGCCAAGTATAGATCAATAGTAACACTACCGTCCATCTCATTCCACTTGTCATCTTTAGTTATCTCTATTGGCATTTCTCCAATTGTTGCCAAGAAATTATTCTTTCTCAATATAACTTTCATCTTCATTTTCCACAATAAGAAATTGTTTCCATTGAACTTCTCAATTTCATATTTTTCCGCCACCGCTTTTCACCAAGAACTACCTTTGCTAGGATCAACTCCCACCATTTCACATGTACAGTAACTGTATATATAAATAGTATATACGGGAACAGTACTATATATGTGAATAATACTATATACGTGAATAAAACCCTTTACATGAACAGTAGCTTGATTCTAAAAAATACAACATGGCTCTGATACTACTATTAGGAAATCAATGGGTGAAGTAGGGCCACAATTAAAATGAAATTGAAAGAAAATGAAGAACAAGCACACACAAAGGACACTAGAAATTTACGCAATTCGGCTTTTAGTTTACGTCTACGGGCGAAGATAGAATGATAAAATTTTACTAGTGTAATGAGGATTACAAATATTGTAGTATTTTTTGGCTGATTACCTAGAATTCCAATACACTCAATCTCTCACTCATTAGTTTTTAAGAGTATTAAAACTCTTAATATCTTACAATACAATTGAAAAGGAGAAGAAAGTGATGATAAAAATGAGCAGGAGCGGATCCAGAACTTAATATTACCCTAAGCTAAATTTTAAAATTTATATTTTAAAGCGAATATAAAAATTTATCTGTAAAAATAAGTACATTAAAGAAGGAGGAACACCAAAAATCTTATCTCTCTAAATATGGATTATAAACAAAAATAATTATAAAAAAGAGTAAAAAACAAAAGGCAACTTGAATATAAAAACACTAATTTTCAATTATAGAATTTGACATTGCAGCCTATAATAATATATAATTATATAAGGATTAAAAAATCAATTAAGAATTTCAAATTAAAATAGATCAATACATGTAATTACAATCAATTAAAAATTACAAGTAAAACTTTTATATTTGAAGTGAAGTACTAAATTACCAAACTTAATAAATTAAACAATTAAGATTTATTCATCCTTTCAAATTGTAAAGGTATTATCAATCAAAAGTTTCAATAATAAATTAAACTCAATTCAGTAAAAATGTATTTGGGTGCAATTGTTTCTTTATCAGGCGCTCTATCTTTCTTTAAAAAACTAGATGTTAATGATTCTTCTATCAAAAACTTCTTAGAATACTCAAACTTTATTCTCTAACTTGTCCTGTTAGTTAATATAACTAAAAAATAAAATCTGAAAAATTCACATAAATTTTTTTATTAAAATATTAATATATAATTGTTACTACATGTTGTTTCTGTAAGAACTTTTAATATTCGTGACGATGTTATATTACATAGACATGTTTTTTTAATTAGAAATTTTTAAAATAAATTAATGCAGTAACGAAATTTTAGCTCCCTAATGTTTTCAATCTATTCAATAAATATATGATTTAATCATTTTATAAAATAAGTCACTAATTTCAATTGAAAATAATATAATTGAATAAGGGACATATTTGTAAATAAAATAAAAACTCTATTGTTATATAAAATTGATGAAAACATAAGGATAATTGAGTTTCAGAGTTAGGAACATATTTGAATATAAAATAAAAATTATGTTGTTATACTAAATTGATGAAATATAAGGGTCATTGAATTAGAGACATATATGAAAATAAAATTAAAACTTTATTGTTATATAAAATTGATGAAAACATAAGGATAATTGAGTTTCAGAGTTAGGGACATATTTGAATATAAAATAAAAATTATGTTGTTATACTAAATTGATGAAATATAAGGGTCATTGAATTAGGGACATATGTGAAAATAAAATTAAAACTCTATTATTTTACTAAATTAATAAAAAATTAAGAGATATAAATGATTTTATCTACACTAAACCGGGCTCCACGTGTAAGTCCACCACTGAAAATGATGGAGTAAACCTAGGGATGGCAATGGGCACCGCCCGCAGCGGGTTTGCTATTATCAAATCTAAACCCGCACAAAAAATAAATTACCAAACTCACCCGCAACCCGCAACGGGTTTTAATTTTTTTAAGAAAACCCACCCGCAGCGGGTTTGGACAATTACCAAACCCGCGATGGTACCCAGCGGGTTTTTTGCGGGTTTTTACATTTAAAATCACTAATATTTAATATATAAATTTATAATAATAACCTCAATTTCTACATAACATACTCAATTTTACATTTAACTAATGCAAATGAAAAATTAAAATTTCAACATCAATCTAACACATTCTCAAATTTAAGTATAAGTTATACAAATTTATTTAAAAAATACAAATTAGTAACTAAAAATAACAATTATATTTCATATCATCATTTAAAACAAACTCCAAGAGAAGATACTTCATTTTATTCACCGCAACAAGCACCCATCTAACACAACGCCTACAATAATAATTAATATTATTATTTTCAAATACTAATTCGGAGAAAAAATTATATTAATGAAATAATCCATGTATTAAGTTAAAGAAAAAAATAATACATACAAAATTATAATAGGTATATAACAATCCATGAATTAAGTTAAAGAAACTTAATTCTTTATCTCATCAACAATATCTTCATTTTCAGAGAATTTGCTATTTCCTACTTTATTAGAAAATTCTGCATCTACAAGTAACAAATATATCAAGAAAAAAAATATAGATGATTATAAATTTATATACTGTAATGTATAATAGATATTATACTATATTGAAGTTAAAATACATTTTGAACAATTGCATATTTTCTTTATACATGTTTTAAATTAAAATTAAATTAAAAATATTTTAAAAAAATATTACGGGTTTGACGGATATCCATGCGGTATCCAGCGGATTTAAGGTCACTATCAAATCCACCCGCATCCATGTGCGGGTTTTAATTTATAATATTAAACCCACCCGCAACGGATAAAATTACCCGCAACGGGCGGGTTTTAGCGGGCGGGTTTGGACGGATTTACGGGTTTACGGGTACAATTGTCATCCCTAAGTAAACCCTCTATTTATAGCCATCGAGTGATTACTGTTCACTTTTTAAATTTTATTATTATTATTTTTTCCTTGCGTTAAACCGCACCAAACACAGTTTCACATTTTTCCCTTCTTCCTCTTTTTTTCTTTACTGCGGCTCCGAAATGTCAAGTACCAAATTGCTGACTTTGAAAATGCAAGCTTTGAAAATGTAAGCTTGCGAATTGCGATTCGGTGCTGTGATGACCAAGACTTGCTTTTGGAATACATACAAATAAATCTGGGGAGCTGGAAATTGCATTTTTTTTTTCCAAAAGAAACATATTTGCCTGGTTAACTTCTTTCCTTTGAATCAAAACACTTCATTGGAGTTGATCAGATCATTTATGTGGTTTCGTTCAACACAGTCAAAGCTGTAAGTTTTATTTTATACATTTCTCTTTTACCGTCAGAATTGTTTTGCACATCCTGGATTTTTAGAAATGGAAATAAATAAAATTGAAAGAAAGCTTTGAATGTTAATTTAATTGTGTATCAACTCTTTAATTTGCTTCTCTTTGAGGCTCTAATTAAGATTTGCTTAAGTAAAGGTCGGCAAACACACGCTCCAATCAGAGCATCTGAAACACATTTTTATTATATTTTGGAAGTAAATGAGAGGCTGTTAATTAGTTTATTTAGTTAAGAAGAAGATCATTAATTTGTTGTTCAATAATTTTATGTTAAAAGAAATTATTATAGTCATTAGTTACTTTATTTTTCTCTTTCTCTCTATTTTTTTTAACACTAATAATTAATAATTTTATTTTCTTTGGATCTCGATAAATAACATTTGACAATATTTGTTGATCAGGGTGTGTGCGTGCGTGTTATAAACAACACATATTTTATAAGTTGAATCAATTTTTATTGGATGCTTTTAAATTGTAATTACGGTTTAGCATACTTTTTTTTTTTTGGATGTATGGATTTTGCAAATTTCTGTGACAAAGAAATTTAATTTTTTCTTTTGTTCTAAATTCTTTGAATCAAACAATGCATTGGAGTTGTGCTATTAAAATAATAAGGAAAATTATCATTTCTATGTCCTTAGTTTATTCCATTATCAAAAATACTATAACACTTTGAGGGTGTATCAATTGTCCACCCTAAGTTGACAAAATGTATCAGCTGACCACCAAACCATTAGTTGCCGTTTAAGTATGATGACGTCAGAAGGGTAATTTGGTATTTTCATATGATACAAATAATAATTTAAGAGTATACAAGTGATAAAAAGAGAATTTAAGGGTATATAAGTGATAATTTTCAAGGATAAAATCGTCAATTTACTGTAATTCCGTTAACTTTCAAACGACAACTAACGGTTTGATGGTCAGCTGAAACATTTTGTCAGCTAATGGTGGACGATTGATACACCCTCAGTGTTGAAGTATTTTTGATAACATAGCAAATATAGAGTATACTAATGATAATTTTCCAAATAATAATAATAATAATGTAGTTCATTTAAGTAGCTTTCTGCAATACACTCAAATGTTGTAAGTTGTATCTTATACATCTCTCTCTTTTATTTTCAGAATTAATTTGCACATCTCGATGTAAAAAAAAAGGAAAAAATTTAAAGAAATATTTTAATGTTAATTTTGTACAAACTCTTTGCCTTCTTCTAGAGGTTCTAATCAAGATTTGCTTAAGTAGAGATCGGTGTGCACAGTCCCTGTGAAATGTGAACTGAATACTAAGTCTTGACATGTTGTATGTTGATTATGTGTTACACAAAATGTCGTCTGATAAGAGTTTGGAACGAAACCGACATGAGCCAAAATGTTGTTCTGTGTTATAAGTAGCTCACATGTCTGACACGTGAGCTGAAAGAAATACTTAGTCTTCCAAAATGACTAAGTAAGAAGCAGTTTCAAGCCTGCTTATTAGAGACACGCTGCAAGCATGTGACTGAGGTGGATAATTCTGTTACATTAGCGGGAAAAGCCGCTGAGGAAGTGAGATCTAGAATCAGTTGATAATGGACTGGATTTGTTATGATGTAGACCCAACCTAACGAGATCAAGCTCACCCGAAGAACACTTAACTCATTGAACTTGACCTAAGAACTTACCAAGATTCAGTCAATACACTAAGGATCAAGAATAAGAAACAGATCAAGAACAAAACACACACAAATTAAAGTGGTTCAGCACCAAATTAATGATGCCTACATCCACTGGAAACAAACACCGTGATTTCACTTTATTGCTTTCAAGAGTTACAAAGAGCATTAACACAAATGGAGATTACAAGTCTATTCAGAACTCTCTCACATTCCCTTATCAATGTCCTCTCTCGCTTTTCAGTCTGTTATAAAACCCAGAACTCCAGCCCTTTATCAATTGATTATAGATCTCACTTCCTCAGTGGCTTTTCTCGCTAATGTAACAGAATTATCCACCTCAGTCACGTGCTTGTAGCGTATCTCTAATAAGTAGGCTTGAAACGACTTCTTACTTAGTCGTTTTGGCTACTTATAACACAAAACGACATTTTGGCTCATGTCGGTTTCGTTCCAAACTCTTATCAGACGAAATTTCGTGCTAACATAGAATCAACATACAACATGTCGGGACTGAGTATTCAGTTCACATTTCACAATCTCCACCTTGAACTCAATACTTCAAGTTACTCTACAATGCTTTCTTCCTCATGATTTGCAACGTCAGTTTCTTCAAATCCCTGCTAAGTTCATGCATAGATTGAACTTAGCAGAAGTTACTGCCTTGGTCAGCATGTCAGCTGGATTCTCCTCTGCATTAATCTTTGGAAGCTTTTCAGCACCTTTAGAAACTTCAAGCCTCACAAAATGGAGCTTCACATCAATATATTTAGTCTTCTCATAATGTGTCTGGTTTTTGTTGAGGTGAATTGCACTCTTACTATCACAATAAACCTCAACTGAGTCTTGTTCAGCTCCAAGTTCGGTCACCATTCCCTTCAACCAAATGGCTTCCTTGAGAGCTTCTGTAGCTACTGTGTACACAGCTTCTGTAGTTGACAAAGCCACTACATTCTGTAATGTAACTTTCCAGTTGACTGTACATCCCCCTAAGGTAAACAAATATCCTATCAGTGACCTTTTCTTATCGAGATCCCTTGCAAAGTCTGAGTCTATTTAGCCTAACAAGATATTTCCTTCATTTCCAGATCCACCATATAACTATCCATACTCTATAGTGCCCCTAAGGTACCTCATTATCCATTTTACTGCCCTCAAGTCGTTAATTTTTGGGTTTGATAGAAACCTACTCACCACGCTTAGGGCATGTGAAATGTCTGGTCTGGTTAGCACCATTGCGTACATGAGACTCCCTACAACATTTGAATAAGGTACTTTTGACATTTCTTGCTATTATGCAGCTGTTTGAGGACACATAGCTGCTGATAGCTGAAGTGACTTGTCAATGGTGTTTGAACAGGTTTGGATTCATTCATACTAAACCTAACTAATAGTTTCTCAATGTAATCCTTTTGAGTTAGAAACATTGTTCCAGCCTTTCTGTTTCTAATGATTTCTACCCTAAGAATCTTTTTTGCAGGCCCAATATCCTTTATTTCAAATTCACTGCTCAATAATCCTTTTAACTGATCAATCTCTACCCTGTCATGACATGCAATCAACATATCATCGACATACAGTAGCAAGTAGATTCTCCTTCTCTCACTTATCTCCCTATAATACACACAACAATCATAGCTGCATCTGTTGTAGGCATGTTTCACCATGAAACTGTCAAACCTTAGGTACCATTGCCTAGGTGACTGTTTTAAGCCATAAAGAGAATTCTTAAGCAGACAAACATAATCCCTTTTGCTAGGTACTTCACACCCCTCAAGTTGCTCCATTACAATCTCCTCTTGTAATTCTCCATGCAAAAAAATTGTTTTAACATCTATCTATTCAAAATGCATGTCTTTTACAGCCACAAGTACAAGGATGACTCTTATGGATGCATGCCTCACCACTGAGGAGAATACTTCAGTGAAGTCAATACCCTCCCTTTGTGTGAAGCCTCTGGCCACTAAACTAGCCTTGAACCTCCTAGGTTCTGCTCCAGGTATCCCTTCATTGATTTTATATATCCATTTGCAACTTACAGCCTTCTTAACTAACTTCCATGTTTCATTCTTCGTAAGGGATTCAACTTCCTCATCTATTGCCCATTTCCATTCTAGACTATTCTTACTTGTGATTGCCTCTTGATAAGTCTTTGGTTCATAATCATTGATCTCATGAGCAGCTGATAAAGCATAAGCAATTAAATCTACAATTGTATACCTCTTTGGTGGTATGATTGTTCTCCTTTTTCTGTCCCTTGCTAGTTGGTAAGTGTTACTTCCACTCTCAGTTGATTTTGATTCTTCTTCAGTATAAGATCCATCATTAACCTTTCTTGATTCTTCCGTTGTGAGTATTTCAGTGTTCTTACCTTCAAAATGCTCCATCTCAATTGAATTTTCTCATCTTCAGCTTCTGGCTTCTTTTCTTTAATCTCAGAACTCCTTCTTTTGTTCAACATTTCTGCTTAATTGAAAGTTACATCCCTGCTAATTATGCACTTTGGTGGTTTGAAATCAGTACACTATAACATGTAGCCTTTGACCCCCTCAAGATAGCCCAGAAATATGTACTTTAAAGTTCTTGCTTCCAACTTCCCCTACTTCACATGTGCAATGCTTCAAAGTCGAAAATCCTGAGCTTAGAGTAATTAGCTACCCTTCCTAACCACAGTTCTATTGGTGTCTTACAGCCTATAGCTGTTGATGGACTTCTATTCACCAAATAGAAACCTGTGTTTAAGGCTTCTGCCTCGAGCTTTTGGTAACTTTGAGTAGATTAGCAGACATCTCACTTTCTCCATTAATGTTTTGTTCATTATTTTAACAAGACCATTTTACTGAGGAGTGAATGTTATTGTTTTATGCCTCAAAACACCATTCTTTTCACAGTAATCCTCAAACAACTTGTTATAGTATTCCAGTCTATTATCTATTCTTAATACTTTCACCTTCAAATTTATTTAGTTTTCAACCAAAACTTTCCACTTTTTGAACCTTTCAAGGACTTCACCTTTAGATTTTAGAGCATAAACCCACACCATTCTAGAAAAATAATCAATAAAGGTCAAGAAAAATTTACAACCACCTAGAGAAGTTACCTGTGCAGGTCCCCACGGGTCAGAGTGTATATAACCTAGCATTTCTTTGGTAGTGTGAATTGTAGATTCAAACTTTGTCCTGGAAGCCTTCCCTAGTATACAGTCTTCACAGAATCCCAAAGAGTTCAGCTGATCTTTCCCAAACAGCCCTTTCTTTTCCAATTCCTTCAATCTATTCTTACTCATCTGTCCTAACCTCAAGTGCCAGAGCTTAGATTTATCCTCACCACTCTCAGTTGTACTTGCCTCCCCAATGACTGTTTGTCCATTCATAACATACAAGCCATTGTTTTTGTTACCTTTCATTATGACCATTGAGCCCTTATCTCTCTCAACACACCTTTCTCAACCTTCACAGTACATCCCATCTGATCTAACATCCCCACAGAAATTAAATTTCTTTTAAGGACAGGGACATATCTGACTTGTGTGATTTCCCTCACCACACCGTCAAACATTTTCAGGCTAACAGTTCCTATACTAACTACTTTACATATGGAATTATTCCCCATTAATATCATACCACCATTACAACTGATATGATGTAAAATAGTTTCTATTTGGACACATATGAAAGGTGCATCCCGAGTCAAGAACTCACTCACCTTGAATCTTTTCTTTGGAAGCTATGAGTATTTCAGCTGTTTCATAACTAGATTCATCTGTGGCAATTGCTGCATTCCCTACTTTATCATTTGAATCTTTGATCTTAGACTTCCTCTCAGGGTAATCCCTCTTGAAATGCCCTTTCTTGTGATAATGGAAGCATTTAAGCGACTTCTGTTATGACTTAGATCTTTATTGTTTCTTTCATTTGCCTTCCCTCTTCTCAGGTCTGCCTCTGGCCATTAAACCCTCACCAGACTCACTGTCAGCCTTTTCTTAATATAACTTGATATAAGCGGAACAGCTATAAGACGGCCTCTATCCTCCATTTTTCTAATGAAGAATCTTAGAGCGCTCTCTTTTTCTGGGTGCAGTGGACCACCATCATCTACATTATGGCATTTGCACGTTCCTTTCAATTTGATGGGAAAGAGTTCATATCCTGTAGCTTTGATGTTGTATTCTTTGTCAGGTTTGTGCTCTTTAATCAAATTGGATATCAGTGACTGTAATCTAGGGGAAGGAGCAATCCCAAGTGATATTGGCAACTTATGCTCATTAAAAGAGTTGTATCTGAGTAGAAACAATTTTGTTACGCTGCCGGCAAGCATTAGTGGTCTTCTCAATCTTTAAAGAACTAGAGTTGGAAGATTGTAAAAGGCTTCAATCTCTGCCACAAATTCCACCCAACTTATGGTTAGTTAGAGCGAATGGTTGTTCTTCGTTGGTGACATTATCAGACGCACTAAATCTATGCAAGTTAGAATACACAGTAATCGATTGTATAGACAGCTTGAAATTACTCGGAAAGAACGGTTTGGCAATTTCAATCCTACGGGAGTACATTGAGGTCAGTCTCTCACTCTGTATCTTCCAGCTATGCCAAGATTATGCCTGCCAATTAAACAATGGACTAGACTTGTTCATGTTTTATTGTTTGGTTGCAGGCAGTGTCAAATCCAAGCCATAAACTGAGCATTGTTGTTCCAGGAAGTGAAATTCCAAAGTGGTTCATGCATCAGAATGAGGGTTCTTCAATAACAGTGCCTTCATATTTTTATAATATGAATAAGGTTGTGGGATATGCTATTTGCTGTGTTTTTCATGTCCCTAAACATTCAACTGGCATCAAAATATGGCGTTCATATGCCACGTATCAATTGGAATGCTCTATGGATGGTTCTGGTACCATTAGTTATATAGATTTTAGAGAGATTTTCGGTCATTGTAGGTCAGACCATCTTTGGCTACTCTATTTGTCTCGTCAACGCTGCTACGATACTAATTGGATTTTGAATCTAATCATTTTAGGTTGTCATTTATTGATTTTAGAGGGAAATTCGGTATGGCTGGGTCAGATCCTGTATTGAAGGTGAAGAGGTACGGCTTCCATCCAGTTTATATGCATGAAGTTGAGGATTTCGACCAAACAACAAAGCAATGGACTCGCTTCACTTCCTATAATCTGAATGAATTCCATCACGATTTTGTTGGATCAGATATGGCAGTGGCTGAAGCGAGAGGAATTGTCTGTTGGGATGATTACGATGAGAAACCACAACCTAAAAGATTTAGACCACTCGAATGAAGGGCAGAGCCAAGTGAATATTATTTTCTCTGAATTTATGTGTAAGTACGCTTCTCAATTTCAATTTATGTTCTTTACATTTGCACATGGTATTTCTTTTACTTTTTATTTGTTTATTTATTGTATCTACTCTCGCAATTTATTTTCATGTTAAATTACTAGAAATGCTCGACTTGGATCAAAGAGTTGGTCAGAATCAGAATGTGGTGCTCGACTAAATTGATGCATTGAAATTTGTGATTTCTCATGGGTTGAAAATTAAATAAAGCGGGAAAATTAACCCTCTGCTTGATATTCGTACTTATATCTCTGTTTCATTGCAGTTTCTCTCATTTCGTATCCATTATTTCAACTGCGAATTTTCGGGTACACTTGAAGGTGTTGAGGTCTGGAGTCGTAACTTAAAATAAGTGTCTCATTGCAATCTGGTTAGATATATTCTTTTTTTCACCCTTTTGGCATATAGCTTCGGTTGTTCTAGTTGAGTTGGCCAACTAAGCTTATTCTAAATTGTTTAGCACTTAAAGCTGAAATGGATTTTCGCTTGTTGAGATTCTTATTGAATTTGCATAGATTTTACTTTAGAATGACACTAGTGCCTTCTGAGTAAACGCTGCAAATTAAAGCAATTATAAGTCCGATGAAAAGCTTCGAATTAAAGAAACTGTACAAATTATCATTTATATATAAAGATCATATCATATATTTTTCTGCATGAGGATCATATAACATATTTGACCAAAAACAATTTTGGCGAAAAAATTGTTTTATTTTAATGTTGGAATTTTTTTGGGCATTCATGGTTTTGTTGAACTTAATTGTGCTTATTTAATTTGGGCTTCCTGATCTTTTGTTGAGCCATGTTGATTCCTTTTACGTTGGATTATTGACGCCCCTTTAACCTTTTCATAACACCTTTTTATTATTATTATTATTTTTCTAAATATTCTTACTTTTAATTCCAAAAAATGCCCTTTTTTAATCACTCGTTTAATTTTTAATATTATTTTCTTATTGAATTGGACGTCTAGCTTCATTGCCAAACTTTCTAAGACTTAAGCTTAGGTCCTGGGTTCGAGCTTCAATGGATGCGCGAGTTAATTTTAAAAATGTCTTTTATTTGCATGAGTTAATTTAAAAAATGTCTTTTATTATTTCTTTTCACATAGTTGGATCGCCACCACCCCTCTAATATTCTCATAAGACCTCTTTTTTTTTTCTTTTTCTTTTTTGCTTATTCTTACTTTTAGTTCCAAAAATGTCCCTTTTTTTTAATACACTTCTAATTTTTTTTTAACATTCTTGTTAATTTGAAATCTATCCTACACACGAATTAAAAAGTTTTATTGGTGATGAATTTTTGAATGCTAATCATTGACTTAAACTAAAAATGCTTTAAATTATAATTTTGACTTAAATTACACTTATTTTAAATTATAATTTGAAAGTAATCTAAAATTTTTTTTAAAAAAAAATTGTTCAATCAATAAAAATTTTAAAAAATAGAATATTTTAAATTTAAGCAAATTTATTTTCGATAAACAGGAAGTCATGATAGATAAAAAAACAAAAAAAAAGATTGATTATGACTACAAGTAATTTGCAGGAAAAAATATCTAAGTGATTGCTAATTCTTATTTATCCTTAAATATAGTTTTATTTGAAGTGCGGGTTTTTTTAAAGATGACAAAGGGGTACTCATTAGGGATAGTAGTAAACTCCAGATTCGGCCAGCATCCACAAAGATCCCGAAGATCCAGATCCAGAAAAATTCGAATCTACATGTTAAAAAATGTAGATCTAACGAAGATCCATGCAGATGCGGATCCGGATGTAAGTGCATCTAGAAAACTAGATATCCAGATTCGTATTATTTGATAATTAAGTTATTTATTTAATTGAATTTCAATTGAAAAACATATAAGTTAAATTATTTATTTAATATGTACATGCATTATTAACTCTATAATCTTCATTGACTATGAAAAATATGTTAAAAATTTAAAATAATAATAATAATTAGATAATATAGTAATGAATCGGTTTACCTTAGATTTTTTTTTTTGTTTTTATGTTTGATTTATGTTGTGAGATTATCATTTGTGGATTTATGGTACTATTGTATGTTAGTTATGTTGAATTGATGTTGAATTATTGTTGGTTGAATCATAATTGGACTTTATTTGATATTATTAGGTAAATTGTTGAATTTTAAATTATATTTAAATTTATTATTATGCAGATCCAAATATCCAGAAAATCCGCTTGCAATCCTTGCGGATATTACCCACATCCTAATCCGTATATTTTTTTGAGGATTCGGATGCCAAAAGTTCAATGCAAATCCGAATCTAGATGCACCTACATCCATATCCGAGTCCGAATTTTGCCATTCCTAGTACTCATAGGGTCACTCTTTCTATAGGTGTGCTCGACATCCATTCAATTTTGTGATCCTGAGTTTTGAGCAGCTTATAATCTGTAATCAAGAGGAATGAAGCTTTTGCCGCCCCTCAAAAGTCCTCATAATAATCCTTTTATTTTCTTGTTGATTCTGTCTATGTATGGAGTTGGATCATTGCCATCCATATAATATTCTCATAAAACCTCTTTTTTTTAATTATTCTTACTTTTAATTCCAAAAAAATCCTTTTTTTAATTCATTCTTCTAATTTTTCTTTTCTTTAACATTCTTGTTATTTGTAATCTATCCTATAAACGAATTATCAGTGATGAATTTTTTAAATTAAAATATTGAGTTAAATTATAACTTTGACTTCAATTACACATATTTCTTAAGTAAGAAATGTTCAATCAATAAGAATTAGGAAAAGAATAATATAATATTTTAAATTTAAGCAAATTTATTTTGGATAGATAAGAAGTCATGAACGATAAAGAAAAAAAATGTATTGATTATGAATACAAGTAATTTGCAGGAAAAAAAATATAATTTTATTTGAAGCATGGTTTTTTTGAGATGATAAAGGGTGCTCATAGCGTCACTCTTTCCACGAGCGCGCCCGACATCCATTCAATTATGTGATTCTGAGTTCTGAGTGGCTTGTAATCCATAATCAAGGAGAGTCAAGCTTTTGACACCTCTCAAAAGGCCTCATAATTATCTCACTTGATCTTAATTTTATCATGCTTGTATGCTTTGTTTACTTCTGCCACAGTGCCATACACATTCACTACAACGAAGTTTCTCTATTTCGAATGAGTACTATAAATCTAAATAGAATACACACACATATAATCCATCATTTATATATGTGTGTATGTATATATATATAATATTATTGCTGTGATTACATTTCTGTTTCATACATAATTTCCTGGAAAATGCTCCAACAACAACAATGTTTTAGATGGTTTTCTTATATGGTCAAATAGCTAGCCTACCGTTGGAGAAAAATTAGTTTTTTTTTAAATTTTTATAAAATCTTTTAAGATAGCCCTCATACAATATATAAGAATTTATAATTTAGAAATCGTACCTTGAAAATCCGATTTGGCTTTTTCCGCTGAAGTGATTTAGGCTCCCAGATCACAATTTGTCACCACCACTCCTGTTAGATCATGATCTATCACCACCACACTTGTTAGATCACGAATTGTCACCACCACGCTTTGTTAGATCACGAATTGTCACCAATTATCTTCTAGGTTATGACTCAAGTTTGATCTGTACTTGATGTGTGGACGCCTTTTTCACCACTAAAACAACTAGCACGAAAAAAATTTTCTCTCAAAATTAGAGAGAAAAATATTTTTCTATGATCTGTATAAAGTGATTGTTCTCTTCTTTTGGGAGAAAATAAGCCCTTTTATATCTCTATCTAGTGGAAACCCTAGGCTCCCTTTTTTATATTATTTAATTTAAATTAAAAATAATAAATCAAAAGTAACGTTACTTCTTTCTTGTCATAGGGGTCCACCATATAAAATAACACAAGACCCCTTAGACACAAGTACATTACATGGAGCCTCCCACTAAATAATATATTTATGCTTTTAACCCAAATAGCTAGTTATCTTACCTATTAATCCAGTAGTAGTGCAGTCAATTAAATGAGTTAACCCGGGGATCATTTGGGAACATACAATAGTGGCTATTATAATTAGGCTTATAATTAAACTAGTCCAATTATTTAATTTCAAATCTACTCCACTAAAAGATTGGAACTGACCTCCATAATTGTATGCTTGAATAATAATTCGTCCCAAGGCACATTGATTTATTTACTGCACAATCCTTTGTATCACATCGTTAATTAAATTGATATCCCAACTGTCCAATCAATTTAATAACATCTTGTTCCTTAATACTTACTAGTTTTCTCTAATTATCATTGTCAATACCTATGAGATTTAATAAGTCTGACAATCATTTTAAGGTTAATTAAATCTCATATATGATAATGTTTAATGTAGTCGTACTACATCAATAAATTAATACATAATTAAGACAAATCATTCAATGAATTTATTACAGTCTATACCTAAATAAAGTGCTCAACTTTATTTATCAACTGCGAACTAAATTTATTTAATCATAAGATAACTTGTATTTATGTCTCCTGTGAATCCACATGGTGATCACATAAATACATATAATATGATTAAATGGACTTTAATCAAAATATTAATGTAATTAAGATATTTGAAAAAATACATCATTTATTTTATTAATCAGAAAAATTATTTATTACAATTAAATAAACACATATGCTTTTAAAGAGCATTTTCCCACCACCTATCATAAACAATATTGTTTACTTAGTATCATCATATCATATGTCTGATCTTATCTCATTTACATTAATATTTTTATTATTTCATTTGTCTTATTTTAGTTACTTAGTATTTACTGTACAAAGAAATAATTCATATACATAATATTACCTGTATTTACATTTTTGTTTCATATATAATTTCCCGAAAGATGCTCCAACAACAAATTGAATATACAAAATGAAATGTTGTGTCATCTACTAAAGAACAAGAAGAAGAGACAGAATAAAAGAATAAAATAGAGAAAATGATAAGTGGAGAGGTTGGTTTATTCCCTGTATCTTATTTGTCATAAATACTTTTTGTTTCATTAAATCGTCTATGTTATTATTGTTAGATTGCGAAGCTTTTGTTACCTTTGACTATGCCTTTGATTTCATTCTCCATCGTAGACCATAGTCACTCTTTATAATTATCTTTTACAAAAACTTTTGAGTAGTTTTTTTTTGGGTGATTGGATTTATTAAGTGTGAAGAAAAATAAGGATTTTAGAAATACCTTTCTTCACGAATTAAGCAACAGAGTAATCGAGTGCTGGATCATGTTAATGGTCGAAAAGAAATCACAATTGGAAATCCTTCTCTAATTATAGTATAAATGCCCTCTTTCTAATAAGTTGTTCAATGTTCTTATTCTTTTTTCAGGAAGAAGAGAGGAAGATGAAGATTCTTGCTTGACACTTTTTCTTTGCGTTCTTTTTTTTTTTTTTGGTTGGGTGTTTGTTACATCTTGGAAACTAACGTGGGGAGTTGATTTTAAATCAACTTCCTTCAACGCCCCATAACAACAAATGGTAACTGCTTACCATGTGTGGATTGGATCGGGTTGGCCCATCATGGGCGACCCACTCATTTAAAATCTTCCACTCACACATGATAGGACGATGTCGAAGCAGTAAAGCAGTGAACAAAAAAATAATGAAAAACCACATATCCTCAATCATACAAGTAAATATACCGTGTGACTATGAACATATCTAAAAACTCATTCGATGAGCCAAAAATATATCTCGATTACTAACTCAAGCAAGAGATGTCTCAATTGCAATCATATGTAAGAGAATTTCAAAATATGTTCATTGTATCCCAGATTTAATTTATTTTAATACTTAAGCATACTAAATCCCCTCAGTATGCTAAAATTGTGCAATCTCTTTATGTATACAAAATTGTAATATCTTAAAGATATTATACAATTGGTCGACTAGTGAATCACATAAAAGAAAAAATCAAATCTTCCCATCACACTCATGTCCATCGATCTAGAATAGTCACTTTCCTATTCATGTTTCATAGACCGAATCATGTCAAGGTAATAGATAACATGCTAAACTAGAATACATTAATCTAAGATCTCAGAAACATAGTTGATAAGAATACCTGGATTGACTTATAGAAAGTCATATGGAACTTACACAATGGGGAAGAAGGGAGATTCTCTCATTTTTCATTTTGGTCACCAAGCACGCGTGGTATGATACACATGTTACAGTGAATCTTTCATTTTAGGGCGTATGTCTCATTAATTCAATTCACTGTACAGATTTTAGTCCAATCACTCTTCTACAGCGTTTGACCTGAGTTCTTAAATTGAACGCTATCCTCTAGTACCAAAATAAGATCTCACATCTGGTTTCAATTAGGTCTCTATGATGGTGGGGTACATCATAGTCGGTCTATGATAAAAATTATATAAGACCTTATCTTGATTCTAATCAGATGACAAAACTTGTTGAATAATTTCTTTTATTTGGCTCTTCAAAAAATGCATTATTTTATTATTCTACTTGTCTCATCTCAGCTTGCTCCTAAAGCAACTGAGGTGACCGCTCGTTTAAGAAAACCGATCTTGACCTAAGGACATACTCTTTTATGTGTGTATTTATGCCTTTCATAAAATAAATTGAAACAAGAGACACCATTTCATTTCAAAACAACTCATGTATTAAAAATGTTTACAACAAATAAGCACATCTTAACAATGTAAAATTACAATCTACACAGCTCCAATGATTTAGCATGAAAGGCAAAAACATCCCTCGTTACAGCTTTGGTAAGTGGAGCAGCTATCATGCTATGTATAGATATTTACCGTATGGCTACTTCTTTCTTCGCCAAAATGTCTCTTATGAAATTGTATTTAGTCTTAATATGTTTCGACTTGCAATTGTATTTGGCATCTTTAGAGAAAGAGATAGCAGTTTGATTGTCACAGTAGATAGTTACTGGACTATCATTGCTAATATTAATCTCCAAGTCCTCCACAAATCTCTTAAGTTGCTGCAGAACATGCAATATATTTGGCTTCCATCATCAATAAAGTTGTGCATGCTTGCTTCTTGTTACTCTATGTAATTGCTCCTCTGTTTAGCAAGAATGCATATCCTGAAGTCGATTTGCGCCCATTCAGATCGCCACCCCAGTCGGCATCCAAATATTCAACAAGTTGCAAACCACCTCCTTGATAGCATAAATAATAATAATAATAATAATAATAATAATAATAATAATGACATTTAAAATAATAAAATTAATTGTGATTAAAACAAGAGTAATTCAGGAAATATGAAAAAATTAGAGGGATACAAAAGTCAGTTCAAGGAATGGGAATCCCCATTCTCAACCCTCTCATGGAAATGAGATTTCCATTCCTTATTCCCAAATTGTGTGGAACCCTCATATTTTATTCTCATTCACAAATTGCATTTTACTAAGTAAATATTAGTTTCATTCACATTCCTTCATTCGCATTCCCTGAACCCTCAAGTAAACACACCATAAGAGTTTAATGAAATTTGGTATTTAAATGGGACCCTTAAAACCCACCAATTTTGTATTTGGTAAACACTAAAAACGATATGAATTGAAGACATGAAGACTAAAACTTGATAAGTGTATGAATATTAGATCCCCTTACTATAATAAATGACCTTCTCATCCCAAAGAGACTAAATTATTCATCAAATTAAAGAATTTGTATTGAAAGAGGAAGTAAATTGAAGACAATAATATTAAAATCCCATGAGTATATGAATTATCATATGTAAGCTACATAGTAGTAGATCATGTTAATGCTAAGACAAAGGAATAAATATTAAATATCTAAAACACTAGACAAATTAATCCATATAATAAACTAATAAATACCTAGAATTAGACAAATTCATTATAGAAATAAATGAATAAATTAAAATATTAATTGTTGATACAATTAATGAGGTCACTAAAACAACCCTAACAAAATGTTTAAAAAAAATTTGGCCATTCGTATAAAACATTTAATAGTACAAAAAGTAATATATAGAAAATCTACCGACAATAATTAAAATGTTGCAAAAACAAGGTTACCAATGGTTACAGACCAACACATAGGAAACTTTTAGGACACCATGTGTTCCCTCGAGCAGGGACATTAGGTCTCCTACTTGAAATTGCATCTGTCATGCATAGTCGAATCATCCGCGCGTACTTCTGTAATTTTTAAATTATTAAGTTGTTCTATTAATTCAGGATTTTCCATTAACTTAAATCATGGTAACTAAGCACATCCTAGTTACGTACTAAGGGAGTTTAATTATTCATACCCTAGGTGTTGATGTGAATCCATGAATTCTCATCAAAGTAGGTGGACTTGCATGCCTCTGGTACAGACCAGTCAAAGGTTTCCTTCCGAAATTATTTGAATAAGAAGATAAGAAGAAGAAGTTGAAGAGACTTGAAAGTACTTTATTTTTGAAGTAGCTCTGGGTTACATATTAAGCTTATTTATAGATGCTAAGGCATTCCTCGAGCATCTCTTGTTTGCGAAGCTAAGTAGTAGTTGGGATAAAGATTCAATCTTCGTCATAGCTTTGGCTGCTCGTCACATCTTCTTTTTCTTCGCAAAAGTCACACTTGTGCATTATTTCTTTCTTCATGAGCTGGCAAAAGTGTTGAGCCGTTTCTTCACTCATTGTCATCTGTGCTTTTGCTAACACATTGAACCATGATTCAATTACTTGCTTCTTTGGGGTACTCTGGCTCACTTTGCTTTGGCTGTAGATCAATAACTCATTTGCTTTTCCACTGGTGTAGACCCAAGGAATCTCTTCGGATCTTAATATTTCTTTTAATTCATTGTACATAATTTTATATCCCAATGCTCTCTTGGCTGTCATAATCCGGAGTTGCTGTTCCTCATTAAATTCTTGGACCACATGAGTGCCAATAATAGGCTCTCTGGTGATACCTATCTTGACAATATGTTCTGCCTTGATAACTTCTTCTCCAACAAATTCTGGAATTGTTGAATAAAATCTAATATAAATTTGTTCCGCTCTGGTAATTCCAAAATAAGTCCTTGCTGACTCAAGAATTGCCATAGGCAAAGCTTCTACTTCTCTGCAAGTTCTTCCTGGATAAATACAGTAGATAAGTCCTTGATCGTAGAGTCCTCTAACAAATTTCGGGTCCGCTCCTGGGAATATAATTGCTTTGTTGAGATTTTGCTGGCTTGCAATGTAAAGCCATTTCTCTGGATTTTTCTTTTCTAACAAATATTTTACATAAGACAAATATTTTACATAAGACAAATATTTCCTTTTTCTTTTTTCAAGAATAGACAGGCCTTTTTCTTCTTTTTTAGGCATCATTTTTTCTTTTTCTCTTTTGTCGTTTTTTACTAATTCTGCGGTAGTTGGCGTCTCTGATGTGGGTGGCTCATCTTTAGCCGACAATGATAATTCTTCTTGAGTGGTAATTTTATTTTCAGACTCAAACAGATAATTCCCCGATGTGACATCGGCTATTCGCAACTTTTTTGTTGGTTTTTTCTAATGCATTAATTTTTTCAATAATTTGTGTCATGCTCACTTTCGCACGAGTAATTTCTTCAAGCATGTGACCTTGTAATCCCATAACTTGATAATTCAATGTAACGTAATTCTGATTCATAATTGCAACTGAATTTTGCAGCTCTTTAAATCTTTCGGATAATTCTTGGATGTTAGTTGTCTCCTCCATCTCCGGACAAGAAATCTGCAAGACAATTGTTAGTACCTTTTATTGAAAATAATTCATAAGAAGAGTGAAGTAATTCAACCTGCCATCTAATTAAACTAACTAAATGTTCTTTTACGTAATTGCTAAGCTTATTCCCGTATATTAATCATCATGGCTTTCTGGTTGGATGCTTACGTGAAATGTTAAACCTTTCCTTAATTCTTCTAAGCTGTTTTTTATTTCTTTTAATTCGGTTTTCAGTTCCAACAATTGGATGTGTATACTTTTGTCTAATTGCTTTAATGTTTCTATTTTCTCGGATAAATTTTTTTGTTGTTGCATTAATTTCTGTAAATTTTCAGGGAGTTTTTGTATTAATTTTTCAATTTTCTTTTGATCTGTCGTTTTACATATTTCATCTATTACTTCACCCGTTTCCTTGTCTACAGCAGATCCTAATTTATTCAGTAGATATAGATTTGTCCAATTTAATTGTTTATGTTCAAGAAATCCTCCGGGACCATATAAGACAAAAGGTGCAAAATCTCCATAGTTGGTAGTTCCTAATGGTATATAACTATTGGTAGGTAAATCTGTTGCTACAAAATTGTAGACTTTTGCATCAATCTTTGGATAATCTTTACTCATTTCTAATTATTAATATATCTCAAAATAATTAAATAACTGGAGTAATAAAATTTTTATGACAATAAAATTGAAATGTAGAACCTGGCTGCCAGGATACTAAACCTTTTTTCCGATATCTTGATTGCTGTGGGTTATGAGTGCATCAACCTCCTGCAGCCTTTCTCGGAATTTGTCCTTTGAATAGAAGATATATAAAAAGTTGAAGAGAGCTGAAAGAGTGTATTTTATTTCTTGAAGTAGTTCTGAATTGCATCCTGCCTTTGAAAGATGGTTACAAAGCTTATTTATAGGCGATGAGACACATACCTCGAGCATCTCTAAAACACGTTGCTTACATCACATATACTTACGTCATCTATTTACGTCACTGAGGATAGGGATACTGATTCTATCATCATCATCATATTTCCTTTAATTTGCTTCGCAAACGTCACACTTGTGGATACTGTTATGTTACAGAAAATCCGCAGCAACTAATTTGACAAGGTAAAGAATATGAATATGCCAAGTGCAGTCAATGATAAAAGAGTGTAATTGCAATCTGTTAAGATTTTCTTTTAGGATTTTTTTTTCTAGTTAGATAAAGGATTAAGATTGAATCTTAAATTTTAATGTTGACAATTGATCTTAGGAGGAATCGAAGAAGGAATCTTGGCTGCAGGACTCCTTGTAGAAATACCAGGAGTCTATTTGGCAAGTCTCATGGAAGACGAAACTTGTTTTTAGTATTAAGCACATCTACTGATACATTTTACATTATATGTAAATAAATGATGAATTCAAGGAGTGTTGTTGTGAATTATTGCATTTGCCACTAATAAATCTTTCCGTAAGTGGGGAGTCCACTTTGTGAGTGGATTCATTTGTAGAATATTTTAACATCCCTTGATGCACTTGTTCTTTACTACAAATACAAGAGAAAAATAATGCAATTGAGAGGCATTGCATTTTGGCCTTTGCTTCGTATTCGATTTCATCTTCTCTCCGCCCATTCCTTTTATATATAAACACAAATAGAAGCTCAACGAAACTTTTGGCTTCACCATCTTTGTTCTTATTGCTTCAATCCTCGTCTATCTGTGAATTAAACGTCAATTGTTCACATACTCATTTCAGTAATTGCTCACATATTATTCCCTCAAATCATAACATGTTACCGGCACGACTGTGCTCTAATATAGGAAGTATTTTATCCCCTCACTCTTTTATTTTCCACATGTTTATTTAAAATTACCTTTACAAGTAAGACTAGTTATTTACATTTTTTTTTAGTATTCATTATAATAATCTTTGCTTATTTGTTTATGATAATGTCTCACTTGACAAAATTGTTGAAAATGTGATTAAAAAAAAAGGTCAAAATAATGGGTGGTTGAGCCACCATTTTGAATTCAAAGACGGTGGGTGGTTGACCCACCCACCATCATTGAACAAGGAAAAATGGGTGGGTGCCGGCCATGCAAAGGAAAAAAAGAGGAAGAAAAGGAAGCCAAAATTTGGCTATAAATAGAGGAGTTCTCCTCATTTAAATCATCCACAGAGAGAAGCATTCAAAATTCTATAGAGCTGTGAAATCTAATGCAAGTTAAGCATTAAGTGAGTATTAGGAAGTTCTAGTATTTTGGGTGTATTTGAGGTTTGGGTGAGAGAAATTATTTTTGAGAGTGAGGTTGTAATAATTTTTCACATAATGAATATTTTTCTCTAGTTGTCTTTTTTACAACGGCCGTGGTTTTTCTCCGAATTTGGAGTTTTCCATGTAAATCTTGTGTTGTTGGATTGATATTATTTTTCATTTAATTTTTTTTGTTAATTTGTTACTGAACAAATTGCTTGGAGTGATCTTGGGAGGAAACTCAATTTCCTAACAAAAAATAGAGTTTAATGCCTTGAATATTTTTGGTGAAAATTATTTATCTTGAATCCTAAATGCTGAAATTTATCTTGATGCTATGGGCGTTAATAACACAACAAAAAATAATAATGACTTATCCCTTTAGGATTGAGCCAATGCTATGATTTTTCTACGCCATCATCTCCATCAAGCACTTAAAACATAATATCTTACTATAAAGGATTCATATGTCCTTTGAAGCAATTTGTATAAAAGATATAGTCATTTAAGGTTGATAATTCTTTTAAATGCTTATAGTGAATGGAATGCCCTTAGGTTACAAGACTTTAAGTCAGTACATGATTGCACATAATTACTTCATAGTTAAAATTATGTGGAGAAAATATTATTGATTGGGATATGTTGGAAAAAACTTTTACAACATTTTATGCTTCCAACATGATTTTATAACAACGCTATAGAGCCCGCCAGTATACAAAATATATATAGACTTAACTGCATGCTTTTTTTATGGCAAAAATGAATAATGAATTTTTAATGAAAAATCATCAAACCTATCCTATTGGTATAAAACTAGTTTTTGAAGTAAATGCTATCTGACATGATCGTGATGACAATTATGAAAATGGGTGCGGCGATAGGCATAACCGTGACTGTAGACATAATCGTGGCCTGTGGTCGTGGCTATTTATTGAAGCTGAAATCATAACAAAAATTATTATTACCAATCTTATGGTGGTTATAAGAACCATAGAAAAAGGCAAAATTATTATTATTGACCTTTGGCGCTTTTGGTTTCCAGTTAAAGGCTTGCTTAGAAGTTAGAACTCGTCCAACTCAAGCCCACCGTCATTATAGGCCACGCTTTCGAAATCGCGCTCTCTCAGGCCTCCGTGGGACCCATTAAGATAACTCTCATTTTTAATTTTTTTATTAAATGACTAATTTCACATTGTTTTGTAACATCAAATTCAAATCTTTGTTCTTACGGCATATTAGAACTTTTTTTTAGTCGTATATTGATACAATAATGTTTAATAAGATAAGCATAATGATAAATTTATAATAATGATATATTATAAATTATTGTATGCTTACGACTAATGTGACATTAAGCAATTAGTTAGTTGAAGGCATCACAAGCCTCAAGCATTATTGTTTACAATAAATATATATAGCCTATACATTAGTAAATTATTTATAGCTTGCGCATAAGATAGATAAAAGATAAGATGAAAGTAACAATGTCATTATAATAGTATCATGTTTAAATATGTTGATCATGTGGGCATGATTGATTAGATGCAATATGTTGGTGTTATTAAGAAGAGTACTCAGAGGATTTTTAGCTCTCAATCCCCTGTTACTCTCCTTTTGAGCAAGTGGGAAATAAGTGCCAAATAACTACCACAGCAGAATTTTAAGAAAATTGAATTTTGTATCGGTCATGGGGTAAGCTTACGTAACATTTGGTGTAAGAAACATAACTGACATGACCAATTAACCGACGTAACAGTAACACGTGGCAGTATGGGGTAGTAATAAAAACATGTTGAAACCGGTTAGAACCCAGTAGCAAAATGGGTCAAGGGTAAAGTCAATCCCTTGCGTTTCTCATTATAGTCGGTTAAAGATTAGGTGCTCATCACTAAAAATTTTGAAAAGAAAGGAAAAATTGGAAATAAAAAAATTTTTACGCGGCTTTTGAAATAGGCTTATTTCATAATCTGATCAATCGCTTATTGAAGAAGCAACAGCTCGCCTCTAAAATGTAATTAGCAAAAATTTTATACAACTTTATATTCAATTGTATTAAACAAAGGCTGAAAATCGAGGGAAAAAAATGGGTTTTAGAGTTCTGTCCGTTACTAGTACATAGAGAAATGACAGGGAGCTGCAGTTTCACAGGTTAAAGAGTGTTTCAAAACAATATAATTTTTTTATTATTTTTTTCATAGGACTAATGAAATTGCAATATCATTGATTGGTTTTGCAATTATTATTCTAATTATTTTATCCTACTTTAAATTCTTAAATGGACCATATGCATCAAGCGTTCGATGAAATGTCTAAATAGTGTTAGCACATCATATTTGGCCAATATTAAACATGTTAATCAATTAAAAAATTGAAACCTATAAACAAAAAGAAAGGAAATTGTTGATTTCCTTGCTAAATTTTTGAAAAAGTTCAAATTTTTACTCTATTATTACCGTTTCCAGAAATAGAGCTTGCGGGTTTTGACTCACATTGGGGATGCAAACAAAAGCAAGATTGGGGGTGGTGGTAGAAGGAGGCCAAAGAGGTTTAAGTTTAGGTAATGGAAGTGTTTCTGTTGATAAAATATCACAGAGACAGCAAAAAAAACATTGCAGAATCAGTCCTAGATCGAGACAATATCTCAGCTTTTAGCTGGAGGTGTAGATGGTGCTCTCAGTAAAACCTGTACAACTCCTCTTGAAAGGCTTACCATTCTCTTTTAGGTGCAAGGCATGCACTTTGATACTGCACCATTGTGAAAGGCTAACATATAGAATGAGGCTTCCGGAATCATTGGTGAAAAAAGATTTAGGGCTTTTTAGAAAGGGAATCTGGTCACAATTGCTCACCGACTACTATATTGTTCTATCAACTTTTTTGCATATGAACACTATAAAAAGTTGCTACACGACATTCTAGTGGTGGAAAGTCAAGGGGAAAATAATAGTTCAGATCTTTTTATACATTTTGCAAGCTGTGGTTTAGCAGGGATAACAGTTGCCTTTGTTACATACCCATTGGACCTTGTGAGGACATGCCTTGTAGCTCAAACAAACGTGATCTACTATAAAGGTAATTGTCATGCTTTACAAATTATTTGCAGAGATGAGGGAATTTTAGGCCTTTATAAGGGCCTTGGTGCAATGCTTCTGGGTGTTGGGCCCAGTATTGTAATTAGCTTTCAATAAATGAGACTTAAGATCTTTTTGGCAATCATGAAGCAGAATGATTCTCATATCTTGGTCAGTTTGGCTGTGGCAGTCTTTCAACCATTGCATCATCAATAACAACATTTCCTCTAGATTTGGTAAGGCAAAGAAAGGAACTCAAAGAGGCAAGTGGTCAGGCCTGGGTTTACACAACGGGTCTTTTTTCTACATTTAAGTACATAATCCGGATTGAAGGCTTTCTTGGTCTGTACATAGGAATTCTTCTTGAATATAACAAAGTGGTTCTTGGAGTCGGTATATGTTTCATGATATATGAAACACTGAAGATACTTTTAGCTGATATTTCTTCCTGACTATAGTCGCCATCACCTCTAGACTTTATCGTCTACAATGGTAAGGATGAGGTGGTTAAGAGTTGTGATGTAATAGCATATAACCATTGATTTTGATCTGTTGTCTCATGGTGATTATTGTGACTGAATATGTGATTCTTACATAAGAATTATATTTTTTTTGTGAAAAAAAATATCAGTTAACAAATTCATGTATCGATTTCAACTAGTTTGATGCCATTTCATTACTAACATCATCAATACGATGTGTTATCGATGAAGTGCGCATGATTTCATTATTAAGTTTGGAAGTGAAAATAGTCATTATGATTTAACCTAGTTTGACGAAATTTAATCGTGACATAATTAGTATGAATTTTTGGCAATGAAGTGAAAATATTATGCAGTGGAAGAAATGGTTGAGCAAGTGTTTTAAGTTGGGAAGTCTTTGGGGAATTATGGCATGAGCATGTAGATAATGGGTACTGTCATCTAAAGCATGAGTATGTCATAATTTAGGGATGAACGAGTATTTTTTTTTTAAATTTTGGCCTTATGTTTAACATGTTTGAACAACCGTCAACAGGTTTTATGTGAACTACTGCTTTAAATGGAAAGCACACAAAAGAATATGCAAGGATGGTATTAAAAAGTACATGTAGACAAAAGAATGTGGGATGCTTAGGAAGAAAATAATTTGCAGGAACAAAAAATAGTAAACCAGATAAATCTCGACACATTATCTTACCCAACAACTAGTGTTTTTTAAATCTTAATTGGGACTTGTTTGTTAAAAAGTTACAAATGGATTGGAAAACAAATGTTTATTTGTAAAGTGAAATTTGAACGTTAGAATTTAAGAAGATAAGAAAATATTGTTATTTTTTATTTGTAAGTAAATAAGAATGCCTTATTGAAGGATAATGATTATTCAATTTTATATGAATTTATTTAAAATTATACCCGTATTCGAAAGTTGTAGTTAAAAAATAAAGCAATATACGTTTGTCATTTGCTTATAAAGGCGGTCCTCTATTGTAGTGTAATTCCTATTGATCATTTGATTATTAATACTGGCCATCTGTTGTTATGTATTTACATAACAACTACATGTTGTGAGCTAGGCCCATTGTTGTTGTAGTGAGAAATTGAGCATCAATGATTTAAGTTGACAACTAGATAAGTTAGTAAGAATGCAAAAAATTGTGTAAGTAGACATGTTTGATACCAATAATGAGGCAAAGACTATGTCTAGAAACCAATATTGATATTGTTATGTGACATTACTGTTGATGAGTCAGAGGAAAGTAATAAAAGTTAGTTGAGAATGAAGTGACATTTTTAGAATAATGGTTTTCGTATTTATGCATTTCAGATGTTAGAATGATTAATCGATAAGATTATGTGTTAGTAATCCCCTCATATTCATTGTTGAATTGGTTGTCTTCTCTATTGTGGACTAAATTAAAGATAACTGAGAATAGAATTTAAGTTTATCCAAATGATGGGGATAATGTCTTAATATGATTCCTTTTATGAACGTATGTATTTTATGATCATTTATTCCATTCTTAAGATTGCATATAGAGTTTTGTTGCTTCTGCATTCTTATATTTTGGGAATTTAATGACGTAGACATTAGTCGGCGTTCTTTAGTTTTAACAAACATGATAAAATTAAAACATTTGTTTATATTTTTAATTATGGTATAATTTGTTCATTTTCTTGGCTTTATAAGAAAATACAATAAAATGAACTAAAGTCTTTAATTGAGCACTTTAATCGTAGGGTATTGGGTGTAGATAACATATGTTGTTGAACTTATGGTGTAGGGATATGGGTTGATTTTGAATTAAGAAATGTGAATTTCACCTAGAGATCTAGAGATTTTCCATTATTTCAATGGGAGGATACCGTAGTAGAAAGTAAAGTTAATGAGCATGGAGATGAAAAGAAAATGCTATAACTCTCTTCTATGTACAGGATATGGCTCTAAAATATTTGAAATTGTGAACAAAGCCTTATGCTAGAGTAATAATTTCATAGCTGACCACCCTGAGAGGCTATAATTTAGGTTATAGAAGGTGGACACTGCTACAATTTTCTTGAATTCTATGATTATTCCTACAATGTCAGCACAATATGATGTGTTGTTGACAGAATGCCAATAATCTGGTAATACTTTAGGCAGTTTAGCTGCGAATTTACATGATCCATTACCATTTATGGCACTTAAGAATGAAAGAAGAGGAGCATCTTGGAACAAATGCAAAATTGGAGAAAGTGAGAATTCAACTCTAACAATGACGTTGTGTTTAATATTTCTTGATAGCTTGATATGCAATTTGACAGAACGTTTGGCTCATGTAAATTGTAGATGTGTTAGTGCAACAACTATGAAGTTTGTGGGTCCAGAAGGCAGAGTATGCTATTATTTTTTTCAATGAGAAAAAAATTGCTAAACTTTGTTGAGAATGGAAGAAGGCAGCATGGGATGTTTTTACATTTATGCGTGTACATTGTAGAATGTATATGAAGCTTTGTTATACATGTTTTACCCGATATATAAATAAAACGTGGAGCTTCTTATGTTATGTGTGTAAATTTAAGCATTTTTTTGGTGAATTAGAAGTGATGTAAAACTTTATATACATGTGTGTAACCCGATAATTTTCAACAATTTATTTATATTGTAATAATTTTTAGGTGCTATTTGATTGAATTAGATGCTTTAATCTTTATTTCAAATGTTATATAATTTTGAAATGCGAAAAAAATGACTTTAATATTTTAAACTTACTTCCTTTAATATCTTCTGCGACTACAGTGTGTAACTCGTAATTTACTTTTAATTACTATAAAAAGTGTAAAATTGAGGATGCTTGGATATATCCAAAAATTAGTAACTTTATTGCATACATATTTGAATTTTATGGCTACCCGAACTTAATTTGGCCCTGATAAACTACGTTAATCTATTAAAAATTTCTTTGCAAATAATTGAATGGTGAATCGAAATAATTTAAAAATACATTTTGATGGAACTGATGAGTTAAGTTGATCAGTATATGTGCAGTATAACATTAATAAGATTTTGCATCATGCAACTGGAAAATGAAGTCATGGTTTAAAAAAATGACAAGAAGTACTTTAAATTGGATGGACTTAAAAGCAAAAACAGAACAGAAGCCATTAAGTTAATATGAAATTGTATTGTAGCAAAAGAAAAAACATTATCATAAGTATATCCCCGATACAAAAGTAGATGATTACTATATAACATATTATTAAAGTTATTCCAACAAAAAGACTGTAACCCATGACTCGATAATATGATAAATTATGCAATAAGGTCCATAAATAAGACAACTAAGATTAAATACTGATGGATACAAAGTTTTGTTACCTATACGTAGCAAAACATAACTTGATTCAAAAGGTTAACAGTCCATAGAATTAAAATTAGACTACCTTTTCATACAAATACCAAACATGAGTTTAATGTGGTCATGCTTCTGCCAACCACATACTTTTGTGAATAGTCGACAATTTGATACTTTAACATAGACACATCTATCTTCTGCCTTAGAATAGGGCCATCATGAGGACCAAAATTGATAGGAGATCCACTGCATAAGTACTCAATTATCTTGAGAATAAATACCACAGTCCCCAAATCTAGGTCGTTGTTGGGGTACGCCAGCAATCGCCTTAATGACGTTGTAAGGATCAATGGAAACACGGAGCATTGGACAATCTCTGTGGAATCCTAGGCAAGTAATTAGCATTTGAGGCAACAATTCTCTCAAGTAGCTAATCCATTTAATTATTTGTTCAGTCAATATAAGTTCCGTTTGAGGATCTTAGATCGTAATTCACCTTTGGGCAAAACTGACTTCTGTTGCAACCCAATGTGCACCACCTAAGTAGATAGGAATATATACCTTCAAAGGGAAATTTGTAAACATTACATTAGTTAATTATAATCAATAGACTGTATGATAAAGTATGAGAGACATGTATAAGTATTTCTTCATCTAGAAATCAATACAAAAGTTTGTAATGCACAGCCAAAATACAAGACGATAATGTCTGATTAAATGAACATATTGTGAAATATTTTATAATGAGGAAAATTTTACTTATCCTCTCAATATTCACCAGATAAATAAGGTCATAAACATCAACTTTAGGTATGGAATTGAGTGAAAATGCCACAGAATCATTTAAATCAGTAGTTGACAAGTGCCTATTATAATATAACAAGTTTGTTATTAACTTGCATTAAATTTTTCCTAATGTCTGTATAATCTCCCTTTAATTGTGTTAATATGACAAGAAGCATTTCGTGCTACCTTGTCTTCAATTGCATATTAAATTACAACAATATTTGTGCATATATCAAAACAATGTCCATTCATAATAATGATAACATTATGATGGATGTGGACAAAATGACAACACAAATATTAACATTCGCTATAAGGATTACTTGTCTAGTCAATAGACGACCAAGGTCTCTCCTCCATCATGAATTTATTAATTAGATAATGATCAAACCACACCTTGTGGATCATTCTGCATGATGTTTACATCTTCGTCCATATCCCAAAAACACTTACCTATAATGTAATAGCACCTAATTATTTTCCATCAACACAACCACATGTTTTATGGGGTGTGTGTGTGTGTGTGTTGTCAGAACTAATGACTGATAATACACGTCCACAATATAAATTGATAATATTGTTAAGTATTGTAATCTATGGTTTTGCTGACTCGTACTAAACACTGGAATACCCTTATAGTTATCATGTAAATATTCAAGTTATATACTTTACATTAGTGAGATAACTGAATTTGTCCTTGCCTAATGATCATCTAGAGTTCTCAAATCTCTAATATCTGCAAACCGTATACAATATCAAGTTGTGTAGTATTGGTCTCTTAATGATGCATTTTAGTTTGTTAGTGTACAATAACAAAAATAATTTAATTACTCTTATGTAATACAAAAACATATATAATATAACTTGTTTACTCATTTGTAGTATTTATAGAATATAGTTAAAAATTAAAGGTGTACTCTATTTTATGAACACATATTTTTAATCTGTCTGTATAATGCATATAAAATAAACTTTTTTTCACAATTATCAAAGTTTTTCAAATTAAATTTATACCGCTGAGGTCATGGTTAATAAATCCATAATACAATGTAAAGTAGAATGTTAATGTCATAGTATCATTTCAATTACTTTAAGAAAAAGAAAGTCATTACCTCAATTCAGTATCAATGCAAGTGCACGTCTTTTCCTACCAAACTGTGGAGTTAATCAGCTGCTGCTTAATGAACCTAAGGTAAACACTCAAGTGCTGAAATTAAAAAAAAAATGACATTTTTTATATTTAATAATTCTTTCTTGTGTACGTTATAAACGAGCAAAAGAGATAATTAAAAACTTAATCATTGTTCAACCAATCGCCCCAGACCACTGATTGAAACCAATTAGAATCAACGAAAAGCACTTCCTCATAGAAATTCATAACACTTAACGCTTCAAACTAAATGTCTATCAAGTTTTGATATTCAGCTTTGGCCTCAACATCTATTAAGTCCAGTTCTTCCACTTCTGTTGTGACTGCTAGCAAAACTGTTGTGAAAGGGCATGTAATATTAACTGGTACCGGCAAGCAATTCCTGATTTGTACAACCCCATCAACTGGCTAAATTCTTGTTCTCTTTGTGCAATCCCTTCATTCGTCGAATGGTTACTGCTGATAAAACTGAAAATAGTTGGCCTATTGTATCACTATAATCATATCCCAATTCCACCCCTTGTATTTTAATTGCCAAAGTTACTGTCGGTTGTTAAATGTATTATTACAAACTGCAGTGTATGATAAGTTTTTCATCGTGCAATAGTAACATCAAAATATCTTGGTCTGCACAAGCTGATTTGATCAATTTAAGTTGTTCTAGTACAATTAATGTTAATGCCTAGAACATCACTAGCATGATGTGTACGTGCTGTCTATTGCATATCTTATGAGAACATAACTTATTACGATATTTGAGTGTGGAATATCTAATGACTACTAGTTAATATACTAAAATTATACTTCGTTACTAAATCATTGTAACACTTATATTATCCTTTAATTAATGATAATAATTGCCTTTAGTCCCTGTAATGCCACCCTAATTCCAGCTTATCACATACCTAATTATCAGCATTACTGTCAGATTAACCAAAGTTTGTACATGGCCTCTTAATGTCTTGGTAGGATATCATGCGAGCATCATGCTTACATACTTGTGTTATTGTCATTTTATTTGTATCCGCTATTGTCACAATGTGTATCAAGTTTTATTATATATATATATATATATATATCTTGTACCTACTGAAATATTAATTTAATATGATCTCTTTTGTTGGGTATAACACGATTGTATATGTTTTATTTTTATCAAAACATATATTTTTTATGTATGCATCATATATTCATGTGAATTTCTATGGATTTCAATCGCTTAGACCTAACTTCAGTAAAACTAAAGGAGATGCCATGATTGCAATAAACAAGGGATGTCATATTGTAAATTCATAGGCGATTTATCAAGCTCTAAACATGCTCCAACTACTGTAACTTAAGCATTCTTCACTTATTCAGTCTAATTGACAATATTATGATCGACTTAATATATAATATATGAGCATAAGTTATTGAATAACATATAAACTGTTGAAGTAATATAAACTCGTAAATGCCATTGCAATTGTTTTGTCAATGATTTTCCCAGTGCAACAGCATTATTGACAGAACTATAAAAATATATTTTGCTACTTTCTACATCCATGACCCTTCTGCTTCAACCTTCTGCCCTGAGTGATATACATCTTCTTAAACAACTTGGCACGTGCAATTTGTTCAACCTCATTCATTATACTAAATGTATGGAAACATTCAAGTATTTTGTCCTTCACCTGGTTCACACGACCAAGTGAATGGCCAAATCCTTTATGGCCTCGTCTGAGTCATACTGTACAATCCATTTAAAACAAAAAAAAACTTAAAAATTTAATATCTGGAATATTACTAGTGATCAAGAAACTTCCTTTCCATCATGACTATACTTTTAGTCTTACTATCACTATCATGCAGCTTAAACAGAAACATCTCGTTATGGACAAAAAAGACATATATAATGAATTGCATATAACAATATAAATATCAAAATAAGTCATCATTAGGCTAAACTTGGCAACAAATCTTATATGCGTCCAGGTTCTGTTCTTGCCCAAGGTTCTGCATATACTACATGACAAACTGTCAATAAACATAATTATTAGGTTATTTGTGCATTCTCTTACTGTGAACCACAGTAAAACTCTGAAACGAGAATTCACTTTAAAATAACATCTTTATGTCATCCTACAATACTTCATCAAGTGCTCTCATTTGTCGTAAAACAAAAATCCAACAAAAGTCTAAATTAACAAGCACTTTTTTTGAATTATTAAATCTAAGCATCACTACAACAAACCTGCTATCACCATTGTTTTTGCTTCTTCATATAAAGATTTTTCCCTTGATGAACTTTACAGTGGATCCCATATCTCAGTACATCTATGAGGAATGTTCACAACAATATACCAATGCAACTCCTCATAGTTTATTGTGGTATACATTTGGGCCAAGCATCAATTTCATAATATCAACATATCACAGCGCAACAGGTCTTGCATATGATTGAGTGTTAGAAAGTGTATATTATTTATAAAGGAGAAAATGATTATTTTACACCTCAAGTTTCACTAACATCCCTACTTTTGTATATTTAAGTCTCTTGTGATTTAATTATGTGTTGCATTATAATTAAGTGTTTTATGTATTTTAGGGGCATCATGGTCATTTCATAATAAACGAGAGATTAGACAGCAAAATAGACATCGCTTTTGAACTAAGGACAGTCGAAAACCTTAGGAGGAGCATAAAAAGAAAAATGACGTTGTTCACATTTACAGTACTGTCCTTGTTACTGTTCAAGACACTATTCACATATACGGAACAATGATGTAACATTGACCAATAATGTGGCATTGATCGATGAGGTGTCATGATCATATTAGATTAAAATTTCTTATGTATTGTTGATCGATAACGTGGCAATATATTAGTGGACCAAAAATTGTGTGTACGGTGCATGCATATACATGGAATTATTTACAACCAAAACGCATCACTATTCAAGCTGGCTCACTGTTCATACCACGTCACTACTCAAACCGTGTGGTCAAATCACATGGTCAAATCGCGTGCTGTTGATCAATGATGTGGCGCAATTCTGAGCGTCCAAATTATTTTTAATCTGATGGCTATGATTTACTCAATGTATCTATAAAAATGGGGCTCCCCGCTAATTTAGCATCCCTGAATTTATTTTTAGTTCAATTTTTTGTAATTCCTTCTCTATCTTGTATTTACTACGTATTTTAATAAATTTTCATTTTCAACATGTTTCATGGGCTTTATTTGGCAAATTTACTTTCTCTTCCCCTCTGATTCTTGTGGAAGTTTTGACTTTTCGTCGATAAATAGTAATAATCTTGTCTAAATACTGCACTGGTTTAACCAGCTCCGTAGTATAAGGTTATTACTATTTGGCAAAATAAGCCCTTAGCACCATATTGATTAAAGTGTAGTTCATGAGGCGTAGAAATTGAAATACAAGTGTGCAACCCAAGAGGGGGGATGAATTGAAATTTTAAAACTTATCCTAGCAAACCACACAACAATCCAATCTAATGCCTTAATAAAATTCGAAAACAATAAATTCAATTAAAGCACAATAATTAAAAGAGTAAGGGAAGAGAAAAACGAACTCAACGATTTTTACGTGGTTCGGCTATCCCCGCCTACGTCCACGCCTCCAAGCACACCCGCTTGAGGATTTCACTATCCAAGCCTTTCCAAGGCTTCAAGCTTTTACAATTGACTTCAAGGTGTCAATGAACCTTTACAACAAAGAGATTATATCTCCAATCTCTTCATTTAAGTGTCTCACACACTCAAACTCTTACAATTGAGATGAACAAATGAAGATTACAATGAAACTCACTCAATGAGTAGATTTTCAAAAATGAAGAACAAGAAATGATTTAATCTTTTGTGTTTTGCAAGTTGAAGGCTCAAGATATCTCGTGTGCTTTTTGATTTTGCTTGTTGGAGAGCTTGAAAATGAGTTGGATTTGAGTTCTTATAGTTTGAGCTCAAAAACTAGCCGTTATGCACTTTTTGCCCGAAAACGGTTAGAGGTTAACTATAAACGGTTAACCGTTTGCGCTGGTCAAAGTTACCGTTGGGCTAAATTTCAAATAAACGGTTAACCGTTTTCTATAAACGGTTCACCGTTAATTTCCAGTAACCTGCAAAACAAATTTCGCTTAACCTTTCTCAATAAACGGCTAGAGGTTAAAATAAACGGTTAACCGTTTTCAGTAAACGGTTAACCGTTTTCAGTAAACGGTTCACCGTTTTGCTCCAGAATCATCATTTTAACAAAACTGGACAAAACAAGCTTTCTGAACGTTATCGGTTAACCGTTAAAAAATAAACGGTTAGCCGTTTTGCTACAGTGACTGCTACAGTGAAATTATTTTCCAAATTCGCAGTTTGACCCCAAACTTTATCAAACTATAGTGTGGCCCAAAAAGATAGAACACTTTGCAAATAGGTCCAGTTTCAGAAATTCTAAAAATTACTTTATTAACTCAAAACTTTCTGAAATTATGAAATGACCCCAAATAGTTTATTGTTTCGCACAAAGGTCCTTTTCAACATAATACCCATATTTTCAAAGTTCTCAAAACCTTTCACTTTAGTCCAAAATATTCATAACTTATAATATGACCCAAAACATATAAATAGATTCAAATAGGTCCAAATCCGAAACTCATAACAATATTAAAGGTTTAAAACACATTTATTTTAATCCAAAACATTTTGATTTCATAGCCTCATTTTCTTATTATAAAAACACAATTTGTAAATCTTTGTTTAATCAATACATATAATTTGTTATCATCAAAATCAATATATATAGCTAAATAAGCTAACAATCTCCCCCTTTTTGATGATGACAAAATACATTACAAAGATTTAATCTATTTATAAAAAGCTCCCCCTTAATCAATGCAAGGTTAAAAATTTATTTAAAAATAAAATAATTTGAGCTTAAAAGATTAACCATTCATAATCTTGTTTGTTATCATCAAAATCAATATTACGGAAACATATATGTTAACAGAAATTCCCCTCATGATTTAATTGGTATCAATAAGGAATATTTAGCCCATGGTGTATGTTGATGTAGATCCAGATAACCAAGTACTTCATTTTAATAGTTTTCTCTTCAATTTATTCCCGTCATTTTAATTCAAATTTTAGAATAATTTAAGTCACTTTCATCACAAATCCAACTACCCACTTAAGAAAATTAATTCTACACATAATTAAAATTCACTTCTTCGTGGGATCGACACTCGTCATCACTAATCTATTTTACAATAGATTCGTGTACTTTCGAGTTCAATAAATTTTGCACAACACATATACCACGCCCTCAAGCCATTCCACGTCCCAAGCCACAAAACATCACTTGAACCAGAACCTTTTGTTGAATCCAATCACAAGCATGTCACGAAACCTTACTATAATTAGTTTTATTTTTACCTAAATTCAAATAATTATGTTATATTATAGAATGTTTTGTATCATGTTGTATTTAATTATAAAAAGCATAATGCAAAGATCATCCGATATGTACTTTTTAAAAAGTCAACAAATTCAATAAGTTGTCCGGCTTCATTTCGATTAACCTTATATGCACTCTTTTATTTGTTGTCAATCCCACCACAATGTCTCATATTTTTCTAGTACAATACCAACTTAATAAGTTTTAAATTCATTACTGTGCAAAATGAAGAAAATCCTAACAATTTGTTCACGTGCCTACTACAATACCCATCACAGCAGTTAAATTACCAAGGTCCCAATAATTGAATACAACACATTGCTTCATGGACATGTTCAATAGACATATAATAAAGAAACAACAAGAACACAAAATTTTTATCACTATCTCCACTCATATACTCAAATATCATTTCCTTTTTTTTTAATTCATTACATACATTGTGCACATCATAAAATGACATTAGGTGGAAATTACTTACTGCAAAATACGTTGGAAGAAACCACCTCCTTGGAATTTTTTGCCCATTTTCCTGATTATTCTTTGCTAGCCTGTAAGCAACAATTGAAATTATCTGAAAATAAAAGCACGAATTTAAGTAAATTGAAAATTTTATTTTCTGACTTAAAGCCTAAAACCCCCAACAATTTTTCCAACACCATTAACTCGCCAAACCATTTATCCATCTTTTTTTGGCATAGTGACTGTTGAGTGTTAGAAAGTGCATATTTATAAAGGAGAAATCGTTATTTTATATATCAAGTATTGCTAACAACCGTTACTTTTATGTGTTTAAATTTCTTGTACTTTAATTATGTGTGTTTTATTTTAATTAAGTATTTGATGTATTTTAGGGGCATCATAGTCATTTCACAATAAACGAGAGATCAAATGGCAAAACGGACATCATTTTTGAACTCAGGACAGTCGAAAACCTTAGGAGGAGTATAAAAGGAAAAATGACACTGTTCACACGTACGGTACTATTCACATGTACGGTACTATTCACATATACGGGTACTGTTGACTGTACTGTGTAAATAGTGGCGGTTGACTGTACTGTGCAAATAGTGGCTGTTGACTGTACTGTGTAAATAGTGGCGGTTGACTGTACTGTGCAAATAGTGGCTGATGACGTGGCGAAATCCTGAGCGTCCAAACTGTTTTTAATCCGATGGCCATGATTTACTCGATGTAACTATAAAAAGGGGGCCTCCCCCCCTAATTTGGCACCTCTGAATCCATTTTTGGGATTCATTTTCTGTAATTCTCTCTCTATCTTGTATTTTCTTCGTATTTTAATAAATTCCCATTTTGCCCCTAGTTCAACTATGAGTGGCTAATTTTCTTTCAAGCTTGGGTTGAAGGTGAAGTCTCAACATGTGTCATGGGCTTGATTTGGTAAATTTATTTTCTCTTCCCCTCTAGTTTTTGTGGATGTTTTGACTTCTCATCGACAAATAATACTAATCTTGTCTAGTACTGCCCTGGTTTCACCGGCTCCCTAGTATAAGGTTATTATTATTTGGCACGATAAGCCCTTAGCACCATATTTATTAGAGCGTGGTTCATGAGGTGTGGATTTTCCTCTCATGATTTAATTGGTATTAATATGGAATATTTAGCCCATGATGCATGTTGATACGGATCCAGATACCCAAGTACGTCATTTAATAGATTTACACTTCAATTTATTTCTGCCATTTTATTTCCAATTTCAGAATTTAATCTTGCCATTTTAATTTAAGTTTTAGCATATTTCAAATCATTTCCACCACAAATCCAACCAATTTACAGAAATAATTCTATAAATAATTAAAATCCACCTCCTCGTGGGATCGACACTCGCACCATTAAGCTATACTACGATAGATTCGTGCGCTTGCGAGTTCAATAAAATTTGCACAACAGTGACAACATCTCCTTTTGACTCAACCAATTTATTTTTGTTACGACAACATATTCATTATAACACAGTCATAATCAGAAGCTGTTACACCAACATATAACCAAGGAAAAAAAAATCTCAGTTTTTCAACAATGCTTAAAGGACCATGCACCATACCTTTGATTTAGATCTTCATTCATTATTTATTCAAGCAATTGAATATGAAGATCAAACATAGGCCAACGCACAACAAATAGGCCATGCTGAAACGGCCTATGCGTGTACATTCCATAACCTGATAATTCACTTGTCAGTTTCCCAACCCAACAAGCATTCCAGAAAAATACCTTGAAGGACCTTTTATCAAGGATGAAACCATTTTTGTATTATCCATTTCCCCCTATGTTGATTAGAAAAAATAGTAAACAATGTGCTAAAAAAATTTGCCTAACAATCATTCCCACAAATTCTTTATTAGCTACACAAAATTACTTGTCTCACAAAAGACAAGGTTAACAACTGTAAGACACAACAAAAAACACTAGCAAACTCCCTCATTGTCTTACTTTTCTTTCCACTGCCATTGTCATGCCATATGATCCCTTCAATGATTTCATCGCTTGATCCATCCATTTCAATCAATTCATAATTCAAAGTTGTAATCTGTCCAATTTCAACTAGACGGCTCCCCATGTCCTTTATTTGACAAATAATCTCAGCAGCCACCTGGGTTATATCAACAAAATCAGCATGTAGCTCATGTGCCCATTGTCCAATCTATTTGCCATTATTATAACTCTTTCTGCTCTCTATTTACCAACTGATAACTTTTCCTACCCTGATCAACAGCTTTGCAACCTTTCATTACACTTCCACGCATAGCAACTTGAAGTAAGGATTATTTAGTAATCATCTTTCATTGGCAATGCCATGTTATACAAATATGCCATTAAATTCCTATCTTTAATTACAATAAGACTTTGATAATTATACAATGACATGGTTAAACCAATTCAATATCTTAATTTCTACGTGTTTTTTTCTTTTATGAGCTATTTTATGATCAAACAATAGTTACAGCCTAAACTCATACCACCATAATTTACCTTTTTTTCTATTAGTTAGCATTTCTTCAACCCTCTCTTACAAACATCAACCCCATACTCTAATTACAAACCTTTTCAATTTTAAAAACTTTCACCCCAAGGCCTTCCCACCCCAATTACTCATTAAATATAAGTCATCAGCTGACACAATTCGAAAGCAACATCAAAGAGAACACACTAATTCCCTACGGAATATTTTATAAAAGTATTCAACAGTTTAACAACATAAGTGTTTTCCTTTTTATATTAAAGGCAAACACATGAAATTACCAAAGCATCCAATCCTCATTATTATAATAAAAGAACATTAGAACCAAAACTATGAAATATTAAAAAAAACACACACTAAGTTCTCTAATCTGGACAAACTAATAGCATCCTACAAAAATTTGAAAACATTCTACAACTTGTGATTTGGGTCCAAATCACGTCGAATTTTCCATCAATCTTAAGAGCCAATTCGAGCAAAATCAAATATTCGCAATTGAAAACATTTCAAATATAGGCCCAAAATTAACAGGCCTTTATAGGTTTAAATGTCACCATTATTCGTACGTCGGTAATGCCCTTAGGCAAATAGAACAAGAAAAACATATATTATACTCTAAATATGTAATTAACCACCTACATAAAAATCTACATTTACAACATATATTCACAAATTCATTCTTGCATACCTTGTTTGTCCCAACACCTCCTTGCTTATACAAGCACTTCATAAATTTTCTTATTTTGTAAGCATCCCACCTAACAACCGGACACATTGATGCATCTTTTTTACTTTTCCCATAAATAACAAGATTTATGTACAATACCTAGATGACCTCAGAAAAATGGACACTCAATACAATTACATACATTAACATCCTCATACACGTAATACAAATAATGCAAATCAATAAATGAATTCATAATATTATACCAAAACAATAAATAACCAACTATTTTAATAATATACCAAGTCATAGAGGTTAATGATTAAATGATTTCAAATTAACCCATATGGCCCTTGGATTGTAAATCACTTTTTCATCAAACATCCAACTTCTGCAAGAAATATCTATCAAACAGAATAATAATAAAAAACTTGTGTAGATAGCATATTTACCTGAAGATAAAGCAAACAACCCCTAACATATGACAATTTATCTTCCTTATATCTTGTTATCCCATCCATTAGCCTACCAAAACAACAAGACGTTCAATTCCTTGATTTTATTGTTTTCACATCTGTTAATGAAAACGAAAATTATGAACTGGTATAGACTCCCGCTAGTGGACATAACACTGCATACAGTGCAAACAACATAAATGCTACTTTAAATTCATCATCATCACAACTTGATCTACTTATTATTTCAACCAACTTCTTAATGTTTACACCCTTAGACATGGCTTCAAACCTTTCTACATATCCAGAAACTTGATTCATGTCACCATCTAATTCCACATGAATTCCTCCATCAGAAATACCAATTATTTGTCCAAAACTCTATGCATTTTGCTCTAATTCCAGACCATTAACACCTAATACCGACCTTGTTGTGTCAACCCTCTGTAATAACCACTCACAAAGTTTTCATTTCAAACGACCACATTTCATCTTCAGTAATTGCCCAAATCCAATAGAGCACAAGGCCGCTCTTTGTTTTGCCCTCAGTTTCCCTAAAACAGAAGCCAATCACTCGGGCACACACCTCGATACAAACTTCAGTCTTTTTCTATTCAAACAAACTAATCTATGCCTTCCAACTGTGTACTTATGCCTTTTATCAGTCGGCAAATTCTTAAATGTCATTCCAATTTCCTTCTGAATCTGCAAAGTAGTAATAAAATAAACAAGGTCTTATTATTCTTCGATCTTGTTTGTTATTCCCAATTTTCAAGTTCATCCACTAACCTCTTTAGTTATACAAGTGTTTTTATCATTTTCCTTTATCTTCTGTACTGCTTCTTTACTGCAGTTGTCAGGAAAAAAAAAATTCATCTCATCAATTCCATACTTTATCACTCCTAAACCTTTACTTAGTGTATATCTAGGTTCATTTATTTTACTCTTTCTTTTTTTTCCATTAAGATCATTCTTCCCTACCATCATCATGTGAACTAACATACAATAAAGAACATTAACTACATGACATATACCACTGAACTATCTTCAATCACCACATTCAAAATATCAATTAAATTTCCCAATTACGGTACAAACTTAGAATTTGTTACCTATTCTCATATATCCATTAACCTAACAATTAAATAGAAATTCAAACACTGCAATCACAACAATTAATAATAGCCTCCAATGCATTGTTTAAAGGGAATACCATAATCATACTTACAAGTACGAAATAAAATTGTAATTATTTCTCTCGTTTTTCTTATCGTCTGCATTGTTTTCAGCCTCTGCTTTCTTCTCTTTGACACAAAAGGCCCCTTGATGTAAATCCGATTCACCTATTAATACATTAATGCAATTTTCACAGAAACTTTCTTCCCTTTGCTCTGTCATTTTTATCCATCTGCTTAACATTTTCCCTTTCCACAAAAACAAACTAACCAATTTCCTACTTTCATCTTTTCATTCCTAACCCTTGATATGCGCCCTTCATTAAGCTTCGATTACAGCCGTAACCCATTCTCTTTAACTCGGGCTTTTATTAGGATCAATTCTGGCATTTTTCCAAATAACGATGGTCAAATAATAACAAGTCACCCGTAACAATGAATGATGTGAGGGAAATTTGATGGTGAAGACAACTTTACAAGATGAGGCTTTTGAAAGTTTAGCATTTTCATTGACATTCGAGCGCCTCTAGCTTCAATTTGCATGGTGCTGTAATTTTTTTGGTTTCCCCAATTTGTGATCTACAAAAATGAATTAGTAAATAGGTAATATCGTTTGGTGCTTCTATTGTTTTCCCTCTTTCAAAACCTAATTACTGTACTTTTTTCCCTCTTGAATTTTTCGCATACCCAAAGTACCACTCGTGACTCGTCTTTTCCCTATATAATTTTCATTGCCGACTAACCCCTTAGTTGCATTATTCGACAACCGTTTTAGCAGGTTGTCCTTTTATTTTTAATAATCAATTTTCCACCAATACCTGAACCTAATTTTGTGTTAAATTTCATCACATCCGTTGGATCTAAAAAATGATGAATCCAACGATTCATTTTCTCGGAATGTTTCTTGCAGCAAATGTAACTTAAGCGCGGCCTCATATTCAAATATGCGACAATATGAACAAAGCAATTATATATAAAAAAAAATCAAATCCCTTATAGCTCCACAAATCATGAAAATTACCGAGGATATCAAATAAAGACAAATTTGAATGATTTAAAAAATTGATATCAAAACGATTTGAAAAACAAAGACAATCCGAGGATAGAAAAACCTTTTTCCTTTTAGCAGATCCAAAAAGAGAAAATTTGAACGATTTGAAATGAATCTTTTTCATTTATGCTATCATTTATTCGTTTTGTTAGTTCAAACAATTGATCAAACTTAATTAGTCACACTTCCACTGAACAATTATTTGAAAATATTCTCCCTATTTGGTATTGAGGGTAGCTATAAAGTTACAATATTAGAGTGTTTGGTAAAAACACTAACTGTTATGACTTGAAAATTAAGTTGATGTGATTCACCCATTATATGATGAAAAAAAAATTATAATATATTTACTATATTTAGCAAAATTATTATTTAAAAGGTTCGTTTACTATATGTTGTTAACTTTTATTTGAAATTATAGGTTTTTTCTCAATAACTATAACTTAAAAATTACAACATTTTAATACCAAATAAAACCTAGTATCTATGATATTATGAGTTAATGTAATGTGTCTAAATTATGTAGTGCTTTGACGGTGAATGTATCTAATTTCTAAGTCCAACTCAGCAATGGTTGAGATTCAACTCCTCTTTTGTGTTGGGGCTTACCTGTCTCCCCACATTTGGAGTAAAATATATTTTCCTCCAGTATTGAAATGAGAATAGATCTCCCTCCAGTACTAAATGAGGGTTAACCTTCGGATTGTGCCATAATAAAATTATTAAGGAAAGTTTCAACCGATCTTTAATTGTACATATCAATTAAGATCTTATTGTAATATATTAGCATATGAAAAAAAAAAACACTCAGCCCACGAGTGAGCTGTATGTGTTGGTGGGTTCTAAAATGTCTCGCAGCATGCTTGCAGTGCATATTAATTGAATAGGGATGGATATTTTTAAAAATATAAATCTTGAATTTTCTTTTTTGTTTTTTTGGAAAGTCACGTTCATTAACCGTAACATTTTAAGCATCTAAGTGAGCCCGTAATTAATTTGGCATTAATTTTTTAGTGTGAATTTGAGAAAGAAAGTCCTTCTGTCATTTAATTGCACCAGCATGTTTCACGAAATTGAAAGTAACGTGTATATTTATGTATTGGAAAATGACCGCCATTCAATTTAATTTCAATTTGTCCGTTCTAACGCATTGTGGACTGCACCAGCCCTGGGCTGGGCATTTCTCCGAAAAATTGTAACCATTGATTTTCTTAACTTCACATGGAAACCGGAACAAGAATAATTTTCCAATTATAATATAAAATCACTTTATGCTGGGTATATGATGTTACGAATTTTACTTTTTCTCTGCTTTGGGATTACAATTCCTTATTCATCATTTGATTCGGTCCCTTTGGACCTATCAATTTTAATAACTTCTTGGATTTAACAATGATATTCCTTATTCGTCGTTCCTTTCAAAAGAAATGGTCTTAATTAAAAAAAAAACACATTTTTTTTATACGTATTTACGAGATTTTTTTATTTAATATCTTTCACCAAATAATCTTTTTAAATTGTATTGACCAATTATATTTATTCACTGGGCTCAAGTGTAGAGGTATCCTTTATAAATTTTAACAATTAATTTCGTTATATAGATATTAAAATATATGTAGGGTTTTTTAATTGGAATACATAAATAAATCATGTTAATGAATAATTTTTCTTTTGAAATAATTATATAAAAGAATCTTCTTTTAAATCAACAAGATAATAAAGTTAGCTTTTAAAGCTCTCTCTTCTGCTTCCTCAACCGCGCAATCTGATCTTACCAGTTATCACAAGCAGGAAGAGAACAGGGCCCAAAAAAAAAATCCTTGCCAGAGAGAAAAATAGCATGGAGAAAGCACCTAACGAGTGGGGCCCGAAGGCGTGGGCCCATCTGTCGGCTGTGCGGGCCCAATCACCGTTGATACAGTGCATCACGAATTACGTCTCAATGGATTTGGTGGCGAATACCCTGCTATCCGCGGGTGCATCCCCGGCCATGCTTCACACCATCGAAGAAATCCCCGACTTCACACCACACGTCCGCGCGCTCTACGTCAACGTGGGCACGCTCTCCGCCACCTGGCTACCGTCTATGAAGGCCGCTGCGCAACTGGCGTCTCAGTTGGGTAAGCCTTGGGTTCTCGACCCCGTTGCCGCTGGAGCTTCCGGTTTCCGGTTAAACGCATGCTTAGAGCTCGTCGAACTTAAGCCCACCGTCATTAGAGGCAACGCTTCCGAAATTATCGCGCTCTCTCAGGCCTCCGTGGGACCCACAAAGGTAATTTTTATTTTTTTGAATTTTTTTGCTCTCTGAATAACTAATAATTTGGCATTGTTTTGTATCCTCAAATTCAAATCGTCGGGCATGTTAGGAGTTATTTTGGCACATATTGTTGATCACAATACTGGTTAATAAGATAAGCATAGTGATGATGTGTGTTTACGGGCTTACGTGGCCTTAAGGGATTGGTTGATTGGTGGTTGCAAGTGACACCCGATGCCAAAATGTGGTGCTTATGTTAAAATTAAAAATTTTGTTCCTATGTATCATGGGAGACTCGCACTTACCATAACAACTAGTATGTTTATTATTATTTTTTATTATTATTAAGGGTGTTGATAGCTCCCATGAGTCGGTGGACGCAATGGAAGCAGCAAGATGCTTAGCTGAAGCAAGTGGTGGCATAGTTGCTGTGTCTGGAGCAATTGACATTATAACAGATGGGAGGAGAGTTGTTAGTGCTCATAATGGGGTGCCCATGATGCAAAAAATTACAGCGACAGGATGCTCTGTCACTGCTCTGATTGCGGCTTTTGTTGCGGTTGATCCTTCGCACACTTTTGAAGCCACAGCTTCAGCATTGTCTGTGTATGGTATTGCTGGTGAGATGGGAATGAGAATGGCCAAAGGTCCTGCTTCATTGCGGATGCACATGATAGATTGTCTCCATGGCCTTGATCAAGCTGCTCTACTTTCCCGCACCAACATCACCACCTTGTCATGATCCTCTGCCTGATGACATATGTAAATGGTACGTTTCGTTGAGTTGTATGCATTTAGGATTAGAGAAAAATAGTTAGCTGCTGCCAACATGAATGAGACCTTGTTTCATTTCCTTGCAATTTGTTCTTTTCTTTTTCAAGTAATATAAAGCTTAAAGCCAGAATATTTGGGGAATGAACATATGATCAGCGTCCAGGATTCATTTTTTCAATAAAAGTAATCAACAGATCATAATTGTTAACCTCTGTTGATTTCAATGTCTTTTCATTTTAAATGCTGGTAAACATTCTTCGATTAATATAGTCTCCTCTTTCAGAAAAAATCAAGCAAGAATGCTTTAGTGTGTCATATCCGTAATAGTATAGCAATGAAAGACATGACAATATTGTAAGTACTACATATTTTGACTGATAATTATCACATTCACAGAGTGAAAATGGAACCAGGTGACACTCTTTCATGATCAAACAGATATATGCACACGAAATCTTACATTGTAATACATTTTCAGTATTTGAGATGGACGGTGATCCTAAGCAGTGATTCTGCACCATCTGTGACATGTTGACCGGCTGGTATCAATGGTCGCAACTCAGCTAGCCCACAAGCATGCTTGAACTTTCCTGTACCACCAGTCACCGACAAATGTGACATGGTACTTCCAATCTTGTACACACCATAGAAGTTGAGGCTATCACCATATTCCCCTTCTTCAATCATAGCTGTAAATGCCATCATCTGTGTCGACCCATCTGCTGAGCTTGCCACATAAACTCCTTGAGCTTTCCCCAGAGCCTGTGACCTCAACTCAGGGCTAGCCGTTAGTATGTCATCAATGACAGTGATTGTTCCAAAACCTAGTCCCAATCCATCAGGTCCTAGTTGAGTTTGAGTGTTACCATTTAGGTTCTGCTGATTTCCTTCTCCTGCAAAAGTCGTACCTGCTAAGCCAGTTCCCAATGGGACTCCATTCAGACCATTAACTGTTGGAATGGCACCATTGGCATTAGGAATGGCAACTCCATCTTGTGGGGGAAGGAACCCAATCGGCCTAGCAAAGGGCACTTGACCGCCATAGATGTTTCCTAGCAAGCCAGTGATTGGTCTTGCTGTGGGGTTACTGCCCCCAAGTATGTCATGCATATAAAATTCAAGAATGGGATGTTCTCCACCAGCCAGAGCAGGGTCAACTGCAGCCACAAATATGGTCATCTGTGCAGTTAGAATTAGCATTGTGAACAGGGATGATCGCTTGGAGTTGAACATTATGTAACGTGCGTATCTGAGGTGTCCAAGACGAGAGAGAATGAAAGATGAAGGTTTTTTGGATGAGTATGCATGTAGGAGGCTGATTTTGGTCATTTATTTATATAGAGCAATGAGCAAATTGAGGTGGGGTTGGTGTTAATTCTGAACAGTGAGGAGTGGTTGGAACTGGAGCTGTTTAGCTGAAGCATACTGGTATTTGGTAACATACAAGCCTTCGGATTGAGTGGTTGCAGCTAGGGAGAGAGCTATTAGAAGCAGTTAAGATATTATTCTAAGACAAAATCTGACGTTACAAAAATGGGCTTTCTGAGATGCAACAATCAACTGCAAGATATATGTACAAATGGTTCCCAATCAATAAGTATAAACACTTTTATTCATTTTCTTTCCTTCCACTTGTGTTCTCTGTTTTTCATATTTCAAAAGTGAACAACACAGACTCCCGCATGAGTAGTGAATAGAAGAAAAAAAGGAACAAAAGTTGAAGAATGCAAAGTTATAAATTGCAAGTAATTCTCAGTGCCCACAAAAATAATTGATCTTAATCAACCTCAGTCAAGACACTATTATAAGCTTTAATTAATGTTCAACAGCAATCATAACAAGGATAGCCAGTAGCCAGACCTCTTCAAATTTTTAACCGAACATGAAGTTCTGTACAATGAGTTTAAAACATAGTTATAACTTAAAAGCGTAACTCTCTACTGGCTGGTTCAGAAAGTGCCACGTCATCACTCCACCTTCGGCCTTTTCTATCTACACTATGATTAATGCAACAAAAAAAGCAACTGCTTGTTGCATGCTTAGAGGAGCAAAAGTGGGTGCGTCAATGGAGGCAATACATGTCCATTGTCACCATTATTATTTCCTCAGAAAAATTTTATCAACTTGCAATCATAGTAAGGGCTTTAATAAACAAACAACACACTGCCGTCAGAAGAAATTGAGCAGGAGGAAGCCAATTTTGTTAAGCACAAGCATTGACAGGGGATATTTAACAAGAACAGCAGCCGGTGGAGTTCCACCTCCACCATTAGATTTGACAGAAGACAATGTTAGGCAGGTCATAGCCGATGCGCGTGGCGAGGTTAGTAGCTTCCACGCCCCCCCCCCCCCCCTAAAACCTAGATTTATTATCTCAATTTTGTTCATTGATAATCTTGTTACTACGATCATTCAATCTTGTGTCCCTTTTCTGCAGCTTGCCCAGTTGTTTGACACTTCAGTTGGCATAACAGGTGACAACTTTTAAGCTAAGTGTTGAAGTCTTCATAATTTTTTTGTCACTTTTTTTCTTTTTGGTTAAAAAATGAAATAAATTATAGGAGTGGCTGAAGTAGCTGAATTGGATGGACCCTTTGTGAAGATTAGACTGAGGGGTCGGTTTTGGCACAAACGTTCAACTGTTATTGCAAGACTCGCCAATTACTTGAAGCAGAGGATCCCAGTAAGTCCGCTACCTTGTCGAACATGATCCAGTGCGTGCTGTAGTGCGCGAGCGTGAGCGTGAGCTTGACGGTGCGCAACTGCATGCACTAATCAGGACCCTTTATCATGTTTGTCATGTGATAGCTTAGCTTCAGAAAATGATTAAATATGTTGCTCTGATACTGATAGCAAACCATGCTTGGATTTGTTTGCAGGAAATTTTGGAAGTAGTTATTGAAGATGAGAAACAGTTGGATGATAGCCCTGAAAACTTTTGAGACAATCGGTAGCCGTTACCATTTTCTTTGAAATTTCAATGTTAATAATTTTCTTTGCTACTGGTCTGTTTGTGCACCTGCAAAATCTGGATTTGAACCCCATAGAATTGCAGAAAAACAAGGCTTTTTCACAAGTTTTTCATTATCCATCAAACCTTTGTTCAAAACCAAAACAATGAAAATTTAAATAATAAAAAAAAGAACTGTTATAGCCTTCTGCCACTTTTTGATTTGGGTAAAGAGGTAAGCACCTGATACAAACTAACCGTTCAATCATACAAGATATACATCAACGTTCTACAAAAATTCCTTGATCACGCACTACAAATATTACATCTTACAGCTGAATATAGCAAGGATCATGGATACAAAATTTCATTGGCAGGGGAAGCCTTCGGTTTCTGTGTTGCTTTACGACAATCTCAACTTGAATGCACAAAAATTCGATATTGTTAGAATACACAGCTGAAGGTTTACTTCTCAAGCTGTTTTAAGGGGCGAAAGAAAGCTCAAAGCTGGTTGATTTCCTTCATTTATTCCTTTTTTTTTTCGCTTTTCTTTTCTGTAAGTTGGGATGACGAGATAAATATCATTCAAGTATACATTGCTGAGACCGGAAGTTACCACCTGAAAACATTTCAATGAGACGATTTTCAAGCCGTCTTGACCCTGGACCAGGCCTCAAAATATCAGCATCACCCCAAACAGAACATGTGTTATTCCCAGGCTCGCCTAAGCACCATCCACCAGGTACAACATTGCCAGGGCTGCGATTCAAAATCTCTCTGTCAATGCGATCAAGCACGGGATCATCAAACCGGAATTGTGAAGCAAAGATTGCTCCACTTTGAATCATATCATCAAACTCAGTGGAATTAAGTGTGCAGTTCTGTTTGGATGGCTTGCCACAGGCTACATATAGCAAGTTATCGTTTAAGACAGTCTTGTTGAATTGGTGAGAATTACATAGAATGGTAGGAAAGTAATTGGGAAAGGAAGAAGGAGTGTTTGATAAATACATCAGCAGAGTCCTTGGAAGGTTATCTGTACCCAAAATGCAGAACTCAACAAAATTTCGACTTAAAATGACAACAGTTGAACCTGCAAATAATAAAAAAAGGACCTGAACTGTCAGTTCAACATATCTAGTTGTCCCAGAAGCAGAAGCTAATATCAAGAGTGGCACTTGATGGACCTTCGGCCCAAAGCTGAGCAAAAATTTTACACATTTGCCAAGGCACAGAAACTGCAAATTACGCAGGAGGGAAAACTTAAACAAGCCTCATGCAGTGCTAATTTGTATAGAGCAACCAATGCATCCATGTTCTCAAGCCTGACAGAGACCAGATACAGTGCTCGCTTAACCAAAAAGAAAATGAAGGAACATAATGGTTAATAGGCCTAAAAAGGCTGCATCCTTAAAGTTTCAGAAACAGAAAGGGAAGAATCTGCAATTTTCAGAAATCTCAAGTGAACTGAACTATTTGTGCAGGGATCTAAAAGTTTGATTATCATCATATAGAAACATTTTAGCCAACAGATTTCACTCAAATCATGGATCCCTTGATGGGTTGACTTTAGGCATGGTTTGAGAGTCTGGTAAGTGCTAGCCATCTAAACCTCACACTTAAGCATCCTAGCTACCACATGGTGCGCTGTAAAGTCATGAAATCCTAGACTCTTGATATTTTAATACTAACAAAAATACTTATCATCAATATCTTCAAGTTGTGATGTAATGAACACTCCCAACTTTATTAATACTTTCATTCCAAATCACCACAGAATTTCACCATTAGAAATTGAAGTACAAACTAAAGATTCTTAATTTAGTAAACTTTTGAACTGGCTTTACACCTTTTAGCACCATCTAACCCTAAATTTTTTTCAATTATTGGCAGTTAATCAGTCCAGCTGGGCTTTTTCCCTACATTTTTTTCAATTATTGGCAGTTAATCAGTCCAGCTGGGCCTTTTGGCTGAATCTCTACTCCTGTACCGACTAACGTCCTCAAAGTCTTCTAACCCAGTTGAAATTACCCTTTCATCCCATTTCCTTACAGTACGCTACCGCCCCACAAAAATGTTGTTTCTATTAAGCATAAAACACCACAATCAATGCACAGAGTCTAAAGATGAATTTCAAATGGTTCATGATCATACATTTAGACCCTATATCAAGAGATTCTAGATACATCAAGCATGATTCTAAAACTTGGAAACCATAAAGCTGTTCCTCACTTGGTCAAGTCTGTTCTAGCTGCACCAAGAAATCTCAACTCTTGTAATCCATCTTACTATATCTACATTTCATCCTACAGAAATTTGTGGATAGAATTGTAAAACAAATATTATGGCTCAGACTTATAAAGAGTAGAAAACAAATTATAGGTGCACCAAACATGCTCCATGTCTCCACCCAAGGGTTATGCAAAATTCTTGTCAGCCTATATAAATTCTAACTAAAAGGTTCTCATGTTCTCAGAAATCTTTAAGAATACCCCATTGGTCTCTGGAAAAATTAAAATTATAAAAAGGAATCCAGAATTTACATCACATAAGAAAGTTTACCTTCTACCATACAAGTTTTGTCACTAATGCAGAATCCAAGAACATGATATTCGATATTGAACCATTAAAATGAAAAAATGGAAATGTGAGAAAAACCAATCAATAGAAGCCTAAAAAGAACCACAAAAAGGAAAACAAACACACCCACATACCTGAAAACAATCTGAAAGCATTGGGCAACTGTCGCTTTTGAGAAACATGAAACATTGGGTTTTTCTCTGAAAGATAAAGTCCTGGATCAACAATTATCCTCTTCAATCGACTCGAACTACAAAAAAACCAAACCAGACTCATATCACTAACCTTCGTTTACTTGAAAAAATCACATCATTGTGAGCGGCCAACAAGAAAAATAATTAAAAAAACAAAGCAGAAATACAAAAATATGAAACGTGAATAAATTAAATCATACTCTCTCCGGTCAAGGTAGCTTGTGTGGTTCACAAAGTTAAGTTCTTTCGGCATATACGATAGAATGTGAAGAAGATCTGCAAACATTTTTATTAAAATATTAAAATATAGATTCAAATTACAATTTCTACAAATCTATAAAAATAACCCAGATGATTAAAGCAATTAAAAAACCCCTCAAAAGAGTAAAATTTTTAACTAATTCACAACAATGCCATCGAATTTGCTCAAAAGAAATTAAAAAAATAAAATTATACCATCTTGCTTAATAAGGGGATAATCAGCGGCATTCAAGTTGATGAACCAATCCCAGTTCTTCGACAACTTCAACAGGATCGACGCGCCATGAAGCGTCGACGAAATCGAAGTCGACCCGGCCGGGTAACTAAAATCAGCTTTTCCAATTACGTCGACGTTTTGGGCAGCCCTAAAAACGGGCACCGATTCGATCGTGACAGCCAAACTGTCGCGCTCAGCTTGCGGGGCGGACTGGTCCAGGTGGAGCAGGTACTGGTTCTTCGGGTGATAAACAGCGTGCAGCAACCGGACGATGCGGGCCGCGTCGCCGGCCGAACCGGAGATGAGGTAAGCGAGAGAGGGAGGGGCCGGGTGGGAGGGGATCTTGGAGGGGAATGCGGGGCGGGTCGGGAAGAGGAAGGGGTCGGATTGGGTCTGCGAGTCGATCGAGCGTCGAGAGGAGGATGACGTGGAGTAGAAAGAGACGAGGAAGAGGAGGGAGAAGAATAAGGTGGTGAGTAGAACGGAGCGCGTGGCTTTGGTTTGGTCCCTTGGGACGGACATTGACGGCGGAGTCGACGGCGGTGCTGACGGACTCGAATGGTGCATTGTTATTAAATTCTCTCCGTTATCGGTGAGTTGTTGGATTTGGATTGGGATTGCGTTGTGCTTGAGAATGTGTGTCGTTTTGATATTGCGCTCTTTTTCTAACATTTCATTTTCCTTTATTTTTGGGTTTTAGATTTTGTTGGCAATTGGCAGCTTGGTATCCTCTGTTGGGTGTTTGTCACTTTGCCAATTTCTTATTGTGCTTAAATTAAGGGCAATAATTATTCAAAGTAATGTGCCATGTGATGGGAGGACTACCAAGCGGCTATGTATAATCTTGTATACGAACATTTATTTCTTGCCGTCTTATGAATAAAGTTCCCCTTGAAAATACTATTTTTGTAATTCTCTACTCATATCCTCAACTATGTTGACGATATGAGTTGGAGAGACCTATATAATTTTTTTTTTATTAAGAGTAAATATCTTTTAAATATTAATGGGCTCGGATTTTAGAGATAGAAAAATTCTATAATGCCGTAATGAAAATTACGGTGTCAATACTGTAGTAGATATAAATATCGTATATTATATGTAAAACTAGTAAATATAAATTAAAATCAATAAATTCATACAAGATTATTAATTATTTAAAAAATTTACATTCTTTCTACTGAGTTTTAACGAAAAATATTTTATTCATTTACAAAAAAAATTCTTTAATTAAATAAAGAAAAAATTACTCATTAACTATACAAAAAGTTATATTAAAAAAAAGTGGAATATGTTTTATTGAATCGGTTTAACCATAAATTATATATTTATTCTAGAACAATTGTATACTTTTTTCCATTTTCTATAATAATATCTATTCATTACAAAAGTTAATTAAGTATAATTATTTATCTTAATAAATAATTATTTATCTTAATATAATTATTTATATTAATTTACTTGTTTTACATTCTATTTTACAAGTCTTATATTTCATTTTCAAAATTTATATTTTATTTTGCACTTAGTGTTGATTTACTAGTTTACGTTATTTTTATAGATTTTTTATTCATTTACCAGTTTTATTGTAATTTGCTTGTTTTGCTTTTACTTTGCAAGTATTTTGTTTCATTTCCAAAATTTATCTTTTATTATATAGTTAATATTTATTAGTTTTAAGTTATATTTGCAAGTTTTTGTTCTCATTACTAGTAATACATCAATTTACTAATTTTATATTAATTTAATTATTTTATCTTCCATTTACAAATCTTATATTTAATTTCTAAAATTTATATTTTATTTTGCGCTTAATATTTATTTATGAGTTTTATGTTATATTTGCAAGATATTGTTTTATTTACAAATAATAAATCTATTAATTTATTCTGTTTACCTTCTATTTATAACTCTTATGCTTAATTTCTAGAATTTATGTTTTATTTTATAATTAATGTTGATTTTTAAGTTTTATGTTAAATTTACAAGTTTTATACTTCACTTACATAATTTATATTTAATTACGGTATTAATGTTGTAACTTTAATCATAGCATCATAGAATGGCCCTCAAGTTTCTTAGTTGTATTTTAAAATGTATGTATTTGTAAGTTTCAATTTAAATTTTAATGCACATATATGATTGTGACAATTTAAAAGAAAAATGATAATAATTTAAAAAAATAGTTGAACTTGGCCTTTGGAAAACAAATTAAGAAACAAATAAGAGTGGAGCTTTTAACACTCCTATAAAATTTTTTATAACACATTTTTTTAATTTTATTTCCTAAAATTCCCTGTGTTTTATTTATAAAATAAAAATCCATATATTAAAATTAACTATTTTTTATATTTTTTTACCCTAAAAAATTCTAACTTAAAAGTTTTTATTTGTAAAATGCATATAAATTCTAAAATCCTAAATTATTCCTCCTTATTATATAATTTATATTTTCATAACACTAAACTCTTATAATTTTCCCAAAAGAACGAATTTTTTTTATAGATTTTATTTAATATTTAATTAAAAAGAAAATGAAATAAATTATATTTGGTTATTTTAAAGAATTTCCATTGGAAAGGGGTTAAACAAGGAGTTCTACGGGGTCTCATGAGACCTAGTCAACAAATAATTCTGTTTGGAAAAATGGGCCAAAGCCCAAGTACGTTAGCCCAGCAAACATCAATTTAAAATAAACTGAAAAAGTTCGGAAGCCACTCTTATCAGAGCCAGGTTTCGATCCTGGGACCTGTGGGTTATGGGCCCACCACGCTTCCGCTGCGCCACTCTGATTGCTGATTCATGGTTCCCCAGTTTTTAATCTTAACCAATCTGTAACTAATTGACCCTCCACGGGCAAATTTCACAACACCCCAACATTCAAAGGACTCTTTTATTCGTATATAATAATAAAGTTATAGATTTTACTTCTTTAAAGCATTTTCAAATATTTAAACAAAATACAATTGAAACGAAAAAAACATATTCTTTTTATATTTTAAAGGGAAATTATTAATATTGGATTATTTTGTTTTAAAATAAATTTAGGATTTTCACAGTAAACTTTTTGCTCCAATTAATTTATTTCCTCTATTTAATTAACAGTTATTTCATGGATAAACAAAGTTTCGTAGGCTTAACTCAAGGGGGGAAAGTGTCAATGAACCTTTTGATAAGGAGCTTAATTTAATTTTTAACTAATATAATCATGATGCTCGTCGGAAAAAGTGAATGGATAAAAAGCAACACTCGAAAACTATAGGAATTAATGACTTTCTCATAATTAAAAAGCCAATTTGGAAACATATTAAGATGTAATAAAGTTTTACCAAAAAAAAAAATTGATGATGATATACAATGGCACATATGGCAATGAAAAAGCTCCGAAAGTAGAAAAATCAAAATCAAAGAGTCGAAAGAATAAATTGTATATTCTGATTATATATGGTGGCATGATTTGAATCTCTACTGAGCCTAGAATAGGCGGGATCTACTAAAATTTTGAATTAAATTATCATAAACCATAGGCAAGTGAGGAGCTTAAACTGTGAATCTAAGATTATTCCTAGCACTCAACCAAGAAAGGTTTGCATTAGATTTGTTATTTATGTTGAGTTCATTTTGTTGCTACTTAGTCAAAATAAAATCTCTATTGTTAAGGGTGCCTTTATTTGTTGATTTTAGTCTTCCATTTCTTTAGGAGTCGTTAAACATGCATTATAGTTTTGTTGCTTGGTTCGTTATGTAAGGCTATTTAATAGCCAGACTTATTCTCATTTTAGTACAGTGAAAATTCTTCTCAGCATTTAGAATTCTTCCATACTCTGTAGCTTTTAACATTTGGTATCAGAGCCCCCAGTGGGGATGAGAATAGAAAGCTGCAGCTTTTGAGTGACTTGTATTCAAGAAAAACCAGAGAAGAAAGAGATGGCAAGTGAATGGAGTTTTGTTCAGCCTGCGATTCCACACTTCGATGGTCATTACGACCATTGGAGCATGCTGATGGAGAACTTCCATAGGTCTAAAGAATATTGGAACCTTGTGGAGACTGGTTTTGTCGAGCCTGCAGACGGAGCTGCTGTAAGGAAGCACGACAAAAGTGCCTCGACGAGATGAAGTTAAAGGATAAGAAAATGAAGAATTATTTGTTTCAAGCAATTGACAGGACCATCCTTGAAACAATTTTAAAGAAGGACACCTCAAAGCAGATATGGGACTCGATGAAAAAGAAATTTGAAGGTAATGCTCGGGTGAAACGTTACATCCTTCAAGCACTAAGGAGAGACTTCGAGACCCTTGAAATGAAACCATGTGATAGTGTTATTGATTATTTCCCAAGAGTCATGTTAGTAGCTAATAAGATGAGAAATTATGGAGAGGATATACAGGATGTTAAAGTGGTAGAGAAGATTCTTCGATCATTGACTGAGAAGTTCAATTATATTGTTTGTTCAATTGAGGAGTCAAACAACATTGATCAACTTTCAATTGATGAGTTAGAAAGTTCATTAATTGTTCATGAGCAGAAATTTCATAGGAATAATGAAGAGGAACAGGCGCTGAAGATAACACATGAGAATAGTTCATGAGCAAGAGGTCGTGGTAGAGGAGGTTTTCAAGGAAGAGGAAGAAGACGGGGTAGACAACAATTTGAAAAATCCACAGTGGAGTGTTATAATTGTCACAAACTTCGACATTTTCAATAGGAGTGTCTAAGTAATGAGACAGGAGCAAATTTTGCAGAAACTCAAGAAGAGATGTTGTTGATGGCATGCATGGATGTGAACAAGGACAACAAGGAAGATATGTGGTATCTTGACTCGGGTTGCAGCAATCATATGCGTCGAAAAAAAGAATATTTCTCATATCTGAATGAAAAATTCAGAGATTCTGTAAAGTTGGGCAACAACTTAAGCATAGCTATAATAGGAAAGGGTAACATCAGGTTGCAAGTGAATGGAACAACACAAATTATTACCGGAGTTTTCTATGTACCTGAATTAAAGAGCAATCTATTGAGCATTGGGCAATTGTAGGAAAATGGGCTTACTATTCTGTTCCAATATGGAAGGTGTAAGGTGTTTCATCATGAGAGAGGTTTGGTCATGGATACGAAGATGTCTGCAAATCGAATGTTCATATTGCAAGCTATATCTCAACCTATAACATTTGTTTGTTTCAATACAATTATTGAGGATTTTGGTGCAGCTCTGGCACTACAGATCTGGACATTTGCGTTTTTCTGGGTTTAAAAACTCTTCAACAAAAGGCAATGGTGAATGGTTTACCACAACTTAAAACTCCTTTAAGGCTATGCAAGGACTGTTTGGTGGGGAAACAGCACAGGGATTCATTTCCAAAAAGAAGCAGTTGGAGAGCTTCCCAAATCCTTTAGTTGTTACACATTGATATTTGTAAATCGATCAAACCGATCTCTAACAGCAAGAAACGATATTTACTTACCTTTACTGATGATTTCAGTAGAAAAACATGGGTTTTCTTTTTGACAAAAAAAATTGAAGCCTTTAATGTTTTCAAAAGATTTAAGATCCGAGTAGAAAAATAGACAAACACACCACTTCAAGCGCTACGAACTGATCGGGGAGGAGAGTTTACATCACAAGAATTTAGTAATTTTTATTATTCAAACGGTATACAGAGACAATTGATAGAAGCATGCACACCATAACAAAACGGAATCGCAGAACAAAAGAACAGAACGAAGCATGATCTTAGAAAAAAAAGTCCCCAAAACTTTCTAGCCTGAAGCAATAAATTGGATGGTACATGTTCTAAATCGAAGTCCAACATTTACCATGAGAAATATGACTCCAAAAGAAGCGTAAAGTGGAATCAAACCTTTGGTAAAGTTTTTCAAAGTCTTTGGCTGCATCTCTCATGTTCATGTGCCTGATAGCCAACGAACAAAACTAGATGATAAAAGTCAGATTTTTGTTTTATTGGGAGTAAGCGAGGAGTCAAAGGCTTACCGGCTTTATGATCTTATTTCACAAAGGATTATTATAAATCGAGATATTATGTTCGAGGAAGACAAAAGTTGGGATTAGGATAAGAAGTATGAGGAAGCAATTGCATGTGATTTGGAATGGGGTGATCATAAGGAAAAAAAATGGTGGAGATCGATAGAAATGTAGGGAGGGATTGAATCTGATTCTGATGCTACTATTGA